>JAQJVK010000204.1:0-242909 GCA_035578135.1 Flexamia atlantica
CACAAAAATAAATGACGTCACAAAATACATAACGTCACAAAAATAAATGACGTCACAAAATACATAACGTCACAAAAATAAATGACGTCACAAAATACATAACGTCACAAAATAAATGACGTCACAAAAATTAATTTAGTCACAAAATACATAACGTCACAAAAATAAATTACGTCACAAAATACATAACGTCACAAAATACATAACGTCACAAAAATAAATGGCGTCACAAAATACATAACGTCAAAAAAATAAATGACGTCACAAAATACATAACGTCACAAAAATAAATGACGTCACAAAATACATAACGTCACAAAAATAAATGATGTCACAAAATACATAACGTCACAAAAATAAATGACGTCACAAAAATTAATTAAGTCACAAAATACATAACGTCAAAAAAATAAATGACGTCACAAAATACATAACGTCACAAAAAAAATCACGTCACAAAATACATAACGTCACAAAAAAATGACGTCACAAAATATATAACGTCACAAAAAATGACGTCACAAAATACATAACGTCACAAAAAAAAGACGTCAGAAAATACATAACGTCACAAAAATAAATGACGTCAAAAAATTTAATTAAGTCACAAAACCTATAACGTCACAAAAATAAATGACGTCACAAAATACATAACGTCACAAAAATTAATGACGTCACAAAATACATAACGTCACAAAATACATATCGTCACAAAAATAAATGACGTCACAAAATACATAACGTAACAAAATACATAACGTCACAAAAATAAATGACATCACAAAATACATAACGTCACAAAAAAAATTACGTCACAAAATACATGACGTCACAAAAAATGACGTCACAAAATACATAACGTCACAAAAAAAAGACGTCACAAAATACATAACGTCACAAAAATAAATGACGTCACAAAATATTAATTACGTCACAAAGTACATAACGTCACAAAAATAAATGACGTCACAAAATATAAAACCTCACAAAAATAAATGACGTCACAAAATACATAACGTCACAAAAATAAATGACGTCACAAAAATTAATTAAGTCACAAAATACATAACTTCACAAAAATAAATGACGTCACAAAAATTAATTTCGTCACAAAATACATAACGTCACAAAAATAAATGACGTCCCAAAATACATAACGTCACAAAAATAAATGACGTCAAAAATACATAACGTAACAAAAATAAATGACGACACAAAAATTAATTACGTCACAAAATACATAACGTCACAAAATACATAACGTCACAAAATACATAACGTCACAAAAATGAATGACGTCACAAAAATGAATTAAGTCACAAAATACATAACTTCACAAAAATAAATGACGTCATAAAAATTAATTACGTCACAAAATACATAACGTCACAAAAATAAATGACGTCACAAAATACATAACGTCACAAAAATAATTGACGTCACAAAATACATAACGTCACAAAAATAAATGACGTCACAAAATACATAACGCCACAAAAATGACGTCACAAAATACATAACATCACAAAAAAGACGTTACAAAATACATAACGTCACAAAAATAAATGACGTCACAAAATACATAACGTCACAAAATACATAACGTCACAAAAATAAATGATGTCACAAAATACATAACGTCACAAAAATAAATGACGTCACAAAATACATAACGTCACAAAAAACAACGTCACAAAAATAAATGACGTCACAAAATACATAACGTCACAAAAATAAATGGCGTCACAAAATACATAACGTCAAAAAAATAAATGACGTCACAAAATACATAACGTCACAAAAATAAATGACGTCACAAAATACATAACGTCACAAAAATAAATGATGTCACAAAATACATAACGTCACAAAAATAAATGATGTCACAAAAAATAATTAAGTCACAAAATACATAACGTCAAAAAAATAAATGACGTCACAAAACACATAACGTCACAAAAAAATGACGTCAAAAAATACATAACGTCACAAAAATAAATGACGTCACAAAATATATAACGTCACAAAAAATGACGTCACAAAATACATAACGTCACAAAAAAAGACGTCACAAAAATAAATGACGTCAAAAAATTTAATTAAGTCACAAAACATATAACGTCACAAAAATTAATTACGTCACAAAATACATAACGTCACAAAAATTAATGACGTCACAAAATACATAACGTCACAAAATACATATCGTCACAAAAATAAATGACGTCACAAAATTCATAACATCACAAAAATAAATGACGTCACAAAATATTAATTACGTCACAAAATACATGAGGTCACAAAAATAAATGACGTCACAAAATACAAAACGTCACAAAAATAAATGACGTCACAAAATACATAACGTCACAAAAATAAATGACGTCACAAAAATTAATTAAGTCACAAAATACATAACTTCACAAAAATAAATGACGTCACAAAAATTAATTTCGTCACAAAATACATAACGCCACAAAAATAAATGACGTCAAAAATACATAACGTCACAAAAATAAATGACGACACAAAAATTAATTACGTCACAAAATACATAAAGTCACAAAATACATAACGTCACAAAAATAAATGACGTCACAAAATACATAATGTCACAAAAATAAATGGCGTCAATAAAATACATAACTTCAAAAAAATAAATGACGTCACAAAATACATAACGTCACAAACATAAATGACGTCACAAAATACATAACGTCACAAAAATAAATGACGTCACAAAATACATAACGTCACAAAAATAAATGACGTCACAAAATATTAATTACGTCACAAAATACATAACGTCACAAAAATAAATGACGTCACAAAATATTAATCACGTCACAAAATGCATAACGTCACAAAAATAAATGACGTCAAAAAATACATAACGTCACAAAAATAAATGATGTCACAAAATACATAACGTCACAAAAATAAATGACGTCACAAAATACATAACGTCACAAAAATAAATGACGTCACAAAAATTAATTAAGTCACAAAATACATAACGTCACAAAAATAAATTACGTCACAAAATACATAACGTCACAAAATACATAACGTCACAAAAATAAATGGCGTCACAAAATACATAACGTCACAAAAATAAATAATGTCACAAAATACATAACGTCACAAAAATAAATGACGTCACAAAAATTAATTAAGTCACAAAATACATAACGTCAAAAAAATAAATGACGTCACAAAATACATAACGTCACAAAAATAAATGACGTCACAAAATACATAACGTCACAAAAATAAATGACGTCACAAAATACATAACGTCACAAATAAATGACGACACAAAATACATAACGTCACAAAAAAAGACGTCAAAAAATACATAACGTCACAAAAATAAATGACGTCACAAAATACATAACGTCACAAAATACATAACGTCACAAAAATAAATGACGTCACAAAATACATAACGTCACAAAAAAAATTACGTCACAAAATACATAACGTAACAAAAAATGACGTCACAAAATACATAACGTCACAAAAAAAGACGTCACAAAATACATAACGTCACAAAAAAAGACGTCACAAAATTCATAACGTCACAAAAATAAATGACGTCAAAAATACATAACGTCACAAAAATAAAAGACGTCACACAAATTAATTAAGTCACAAAATACGTAACTTCTTAAAAATAAATGACGTCACAAAAATTAATTACGTCACAAAATACATAACGTCACAAAAATAAATGACGTCACAAAATACATAACGTCACAAAAAAAATAACGTCACAAAATACATAACGTCACAAAAATAAATGTTGTCACAAAATATTAATTACGTCACAAAGTACATAACGTCACAAAAATAAATGACGTCACAAAAATTAATTTCGTCACAAAATACATAACGTCACAAAAATAAATGACGTCCCAAAATACATAACGTCACAAAAATAAATGACGTCAAAAATACATAACGTAACAAAAATAAATGACGACACAAAAATTAATTACGTCACAAAATACATAACGTCACAAAATACATAACGTCACAAAATACATAACGTCACAAAAATGAATGACGTCACAAAAATGAATTAAGTCACAAAATACATAACTTCACAAAAATAAATGACGTCATAAAAATTAATTACGTCACAAAATACATAACGTCACAAAAATAAATGACGTCACAAAAAACATAACGTCACAAAAATAATTGACGTCACAAAATACATAACGTCACAAAAATAAATGACGTCACAAAATACATAACGCCACAAAAATGACGTCACAAAATACATAACATCACAAAAAAGACGTTACAAAATACATAACGTCACAAAAATAAATGACGTCACAAAATACATAACGTCACAAAATACATAACGTCACAAAAATAAATGATGTCACAAAATACATAACGTCACAAAAATAAATGACGTCACAAAATACATAACGTCACAAAAAACAACGTCACAAAAATAAATGACGTCACAAAATACATAACGTCACAAAAATAAATGGCGTCACAAAATACATAACGTCAAAAAAATAAATGACGTCACAAAATACATAACGTCACAAAAATAAATGACGTCACAAAATACATAACGTCACAAAAATAAATGATGTCACAAAATACATAACGTCACAAAAATAAATGATGTCACAAAAAATAATTAAGTCACAAAATACATAACGTCAAAAAAATAAATGACGTCACAAAACACATAACGTCACAAAAAAATGACGTCAAAAAATACATAACGTCACAAAAATAAATGACGTCACAAAATATATAACGTCACAAAAAATGACGTCACAAAATACATAACGTCACAAAAAAAGACGTCACAAAAATAAATGACGTCAAAAAATTTAATTAAGTCACAAAACATATAACGTCACAAAAATAAATGACGTCACAAAATACATAACGTCACAAAAATTAATGACGTCACAAAATACATAACGTCACAAAATACATATCGTCACAAAAATAAATGACGTCACAAAATACATAACATCACAAAAATAAATGACGTCACAAAATATTAATTACGTCACAAAATACATAAGGTCACAAAAATAAATGACGTCACAAAATACAAAACGTCACAAAAATAAATGACGTCACAAAATACATAACGTCACAAAAATAAATGACGTCACAAAAATTAATTAAGTCACAAAATACATAACTTCACAAAAATTAATGACGTCACAAAAATTAATTTCGTCACAAAATACATAACGCCACAAAAATAAATGACGTCAAAAATACATAACGTCACAAAAATAAATGACGACACAAAAATTAATTACGTCACAAAATACATAACGTCACAAAATACATAACGTCACAAAAATAAATGACGTCACAAAATACATAATGTCACAAAAATAAATGGCGTCAATAAAATACATAACTTCAAAAAAATAAATGACGTCACAAAATACATAACGTCACAAACATAAATGACGTCACAAAATACATAACGTCACAAAAATAAATGACGTCACAAAATACATAACGTCACAAAAATAAATGACGTCACAAAATATTAATTACGTCACAAAATACATAACGTCACAAAAATAAATGACGTCACAAAATATTAATCACGTCACAAAATGCATAACGTCACAAAAATAAATGACGTCAAAAAATACATAACGTCACAAAAATAAATGATGTCACAAAATACATAACGTCACAAAAATAAATGACGTCACAAAATACATAACGTCACAAAAATAAATGACGTCACAAAAATTAATTAAGTCACAAAATACATAACGTCACAAAAATAAATTACGTCACAAAATACATAACGTCACAAAATACATAACGTCACAAAAATAAATGGCGTCACAAAATACATAACGTCACAAAAATAAATAATGTCACAAAATACATAACGTCACAAAAATAAATGACGTCACAAAAATTAATTAAGTCACAAAATACATAACGTCAAAAAAAAAATGACGTCACAAAATACATAACGTCACAAAAATAAATGACGTCACAAAATACATAACGTCACAAAAATAAATGACGTCACAAAATACATAACGTCACAAATAAATGACGACACAAAATACATAACGTCACAAAAAAAGACGTCAAAAAATACATAACGTCACAAAAATAAATGACGTCACAAAATACATAACGTCACAAAATACATAACGTCACAAAAATAAATGACGTCACAAAATACATAACGTCACAAAAAAAATTACGTCACAAAATACATAACGTAACAAAAAATGACGTCACAAAATACATAACGTCACAAAAAAAGACGTCACAAAATACATAACGTCACAAAAAAAGACGTCACAAAATTCATAACGTCACAAAAATAAATGACGTCAAAAATACATAACGTCACAAAAATAAAAGACGTCACACAAATTAATTAAGTCACAAAATACGTAACTTCTTAAAAATAAATGACGTCACAAAAATTAATTACGTCACAAAATACATAACGTCACAAAAATAAATGACGTCACAAAATACATAACGTCACAAAAAAAATAACGTCACAAAATACATAACGTCACAAAAATAAATGTTGTCACAAAATACATAACGTCACAAAATACATAACGTCACAAAAATAAATGACGTCACAAAAATTAATTAAGTCACAAAATACATAACGTCACAAAAAAAAATTACGTCACAAAATACATAACGTCACAAAATACATAACGTCACAAAAATAAATGGCGTCACAAAATACATAACGTCACAAAAATAAATGACGTCACAAAATACATAACGTCACAAAAATAAATGACGTCACAAAAATTAATCAAGTCACAAAATACATAACGTCACAAAAATAAATTACGTCACAAAATACATAACGTCACAAAATACATAACGTCACAAAATACATAACGTCACAAAAATAAATGGCGTCACAAAATACATAACGTCAAAAAAATTAATGACGTCACAAAATACATAACGTCACAAAAATTAATGACGTCACAAAATACATAACGTCACAAAAATAAATGACGTCACAAAAATTAATTACGTCACAAAATACATAACGTCACAAAAATAAATGACGTCACAAAATACATAACGTCACAAAAAAATGACGTCACAAAATACATAACGTCACAAAAAAAGACGTCACAAAATACATAACGTCACAAAAATAAATGAAGTCAAAAAATATTAATTACGTCACAAAATACATAACGTCACAAAAATAAATGACGTCACAAAATATTAATTACATCACAAAATACATAACGTCACAAAAATAAATGACGTCATAAAATACATAACGTCACAAAATACATAACGGCACAAAATACATAACGTCACAAAAATAAATGACGTCAAAAAATACATAACGTCACAAAAATAAATGACGTCACAAAATACATAACGTCACAAAAATAAATGACGTCACAAAATACATAACGTCAAAAAAATTAATGACGTCACAAAATACATAACGTCACAAAAATAAATGACGTCACAAAATTAATTACGTCACAAGATACATAACGTCACAAAAATAAATGACGTCACAAAATACATAACGTCACAAAATACATAACGTCACAAAAATAAATGACGTCACAAAATACTCAACGTCACAAAAATAAATGACGTCACAAAATACATAACGTCACAAAAATAAATGAAGTCACAAAATACATAACTTCAAAAAAATAAATGACGTCACAAAATACATAACGTCACAAACATAAATGACGTCACAAAATACATAACGTCACAAAAATAAATGACGTCACAAAATACATAACGTCACAAAAATAAATGACGTCACAAAATATTAATTACGTCACAAAATACATAACGTCACAAAAATAAATGACGTCACAAAATATTAATCACGTCACAAAATGCATAACGTCACAAAAATAAATGACGTCAAAAAATACATAACGTCACAAAAATAAATGATGTCACAAAATACATAACGTCACAAAAATAAATGACGTCACAAAATACATAACGTCACAAAAATAAATGACGTCACAAAAATTAATTAAGTCACAAAATACATAACGTCACAAAAATAAATTACGTCACAAAATACATAACGTCACAAAATACATAACGTCACAAAAATAAATGGCGTCACAAAATACATAACGTCACAAAAATAAATAATGTCACAAAATACATAACGTCACAAAAATAAATGACGTCACAAAAATTAATTAAGTCACAAAATACATAACGTCAAAAAAATAAATGACGTCACAAAATACATAACGTCACAAAAATAAATGACGTCACAAAATACATAACGTCACAAAAATAAATGACGTCACAAAATACATAACGTCACAAATAAATGACGACACAAAATACATAACGTCACAAAAAAAGACGTCAAAAAATACATAACGTCACAAAAATAAATGACGTCACAAAATACATAACGTCACAAAATACATAACGTCACAAAAATAAATGACGTCACAAAATACATAAGGTCACAAAAAAATTACGTCACAAAATACATAACGTAACAAAAAATGACGTCACAAAATACATAACGTCACAAAAAAAGACGTCACAAAATACATAACGTCACAAAAAAAGACGTCACAAAATTCATAACGTCACAAAAATAAATGACGTCACAAAATACATAACGTCACAAAAATAAATGACGTCACAAAAATTAATTAAGTCACAAAATACATAACTTCACAAAAATAAATGACGTCACAAAAATTAATTACGTCACAAAATACATAACGTCACAAAAATAAATGACGTCACAAAATACATAACGTCACAAAAATAAATGACGTCAAAAATACATAACGTCACAAAAATAAAAGACGTCACAAAAATTAATTAAGTCACAAAATACGTAACTTCACAAAAATAAATGACATCACAAAAATTAATTACGTCACAAAATACATAACGTCACAAAAATAAATGACGTCACAAAATACATAACGTCACAAAAAAAATAACGTCACAAAATACATAACGTCACAAAAATAAATGTTGTCACAAAATACATAACGTCACAAAATACATAACGTCACAAAAATAAATGACGTCACAAAAATTAATTAAGTCACAAAATACATAACGTCACAAAAAAAAATTACGTCACAAAATACATAACGTCACAAAATACATAACGTCACAAAAATAAATGGCGTCACAAAATACATAACGTCACAAAAATAAATGACGTCACAAAATACATAACGTCACAAAAATAAATGACGTCACAAAAATTAATTAAGTCACAAAATACATAACGTCACAAAAATAAATTACGTCACAAAATACATAACGTCACAAAATACATAACGTCACAAAATACATAACGTCACAAAAATAAATGGCGTCACAAAATACATAACGTCAAAAAAATAAATGACGTCACAAAATACATAACGTCACAAAAATAAATGACGTCACAAAATACATAACGTCACATAAATAAATGACGTCACAAAAATTAATTACGTCACAAAATACATAACGTCAAAAAAATAAATGACGTCACAAAATACATAACGTCACAAAAAAATGACGTCACAAAATACATAACGTCACAAAAAGGACGTCACAAAATACATAACGTCACAAAAATAAATGACGTCACAAAATATTAATTACGTCACAAAATACATAACGTCACAAAAATAAATGACGTCACAAAATATTAATTACATCACAAAATACATAACGTCACAAAAATAAATGACGTCATAAAATACATAACGTCACAAAATACATAACGGCACAAAATACATAACGTCACAAAAATAAATGACGTCAAAAAATACATAACGTCACAAAAATAAATGACGTCACAAAATACATAACGTCACAAAAATAAATGACGTCACAAAATACATAACGTCAAAAAAATTAATGACGTCACAAAATACATAACGTCACAAAAATAAATGACGTCACAAAATTAATTACGTCACAAGATACATAACGTCACAAAAATAAATGACGTCACAAAATACATAACGTCACAAAATACATAACGTCACAAAAATAAATGACGTCACAAAATACTCAACGTCACAAAAATAAATGACGTCACAAAATGCATAACGTCACAAAAATAAATAAAGTCACAAAATACATAACGTCACAAAAATAAATGACGTCACAAAAATTAATTACGTCACAAAATACATAACGTCACAAAAATAAATGACGTCAAAAAATACATAACGTCACAAAAATTAATGACGTTACAAAATACATAACGTCACAAAAATAAATGACATCACAAAAATTAATTACGTCAAAAAATTAATTACGTCACAAAATACATAACGTCACAAAAATAAATGACGTCACAAAATATATAACGTCACAAAATACATAACATCACAAAAATAAATGACGTCACAAAATACATAACGTCACAAAAACAAATGACGTCACAAAATACATAACGTAACAAAAATAAATGAAGTCACAAAATACATAACGTCACAAAAATAAATGACGTCAAAAAATTTAATTAAGTCACAAAACATATAACGTCACAAAAATAAATGACGTCACAAAATACATAACGTCACAAAAATTAATGACGTCACAAAATACATAACGTCACAAAATACATATCGTCACAAAAATAAATGACGTCACAAAATACATAACGTCACAAAATACATAACGTCACAAAAAAAATGACGTCACAAAATACATAACGTCACAAAAAAATGACGTCACAAAATACATAACGTCACAAAAAAAGACGTCACAAAATACATAACGTCAAAAAAATAAATGACGTCACAAAATATTAATCACGTCACAAAATACATAACGTCCCAAAATACATAACGTCACAAAAATAAATGACGTCACAAAATACATAACGTCACAAAAATAAATGACGTCACAAAATACATAACGTCACAAAAATAAATTACGTCACAAAAATTAATTAAGTCACAAAATACATAACTTCACAAAAATAAATGATGTCACAAAAATTAATTACGTCACAAAATACATAACGTCACAAAAATAAATGACATCACAAAATACATAACGTCACAAAAATAAATGACGTCACAAAATATTAATTACGTCGTAAAATACATAACGTCACAAAAATAAATGACGTCAAAAAATATTAATTACATCACAAAATACATAACGTCACAAAACTAAATGACGTCACAAAATACATAACGTCACAAAATACATAACGTCACAAAATACATAACGTCACAAAAATAAATGACGTCAAAAAATACATAACGTCACAAAAATAAATGACGTCACAAAATACATAACGTCACAAAAATAAATGACGTCACAAAATACATAACGTCAAAAAAATTAATGACGTCACAAAATACATAACGTCACAAAAATAAATGACGTCACAAAATTAATTACGTCACAAGATACATAACGTCACAAAAATAAATGACGTCACAAAATACATAACGTCACAAAATACATAACGTCACAAAATACATAACGTCACAAAAATAAATGACGTCACAAAATACTCAACGTCACAAAAAAAAGGCGTCACAAAATACATAACGTCACAAAAATAAATGATGTCACAAAATACATAACGTCACAAAAATAAATGACGTCACAAAATACATAACGTCACAAAAATAAATGACGTCACAAAATATTAATTACGTCACAAAATACATAACGTCACAAAAATAAATAACGTCACAAAATATTAATTACATCACAAAATACATAACGTCACAAAAATAAATGACGTCATAAAATACATAACGTCACAAAATACATAACGTCACAAAAATAAATGGCGTCACAAAATACATAACGTCACAAAAATAAATGACGTCACAAAATACATAACGTCACAAAAATAAAAGACGTCACAAAAATTAATTAAGTCACAAAATACGTAACTTCACAAAAATAAATGACGTCACAAAATATTAATCACGTCACAAAATACATAACGTCCCAAAATACATAACGTCACAAAAATAAATGACGTCACAAAATACATAACGTCACAAAAATAAATGACGTCACAAAATACATAACGTCACAAAAATAAAAGACGTCACAAAAATTAATTAAGTCACAAAATACGTAACTTCACAAAAATAAATGACATCACAAAAATTAATTACGTCACAAAATACATAACGTCACAAAAATAAATGACGTCACAAAATACATAACGTCACAAAAAAAATAACGTCACAAAATACATAACGTCACAAAAATAAATGTTGTCACAAAATACATAACGTCACAAAATACATAACGTCACAAAAATAAATGACGTCACAAAAATTAATTAAGTCACAAAATACATAACGTTACAAAAAAAAAATTACGTCACAAAATACATAACGTCACAAAATACATAACGTCACAAAAATAAATGGCGTCACAAAATACATAACGTCACAAAAATAAATGACGTCACAAAATACATAACGTCACAAAAATAAATGACGTCACAAAAATTAATTAAGTCACAAAATACATAACGTCACAAAAATAAATTACGTCACAAAATACATAACGTCACAAAATACATAACGTCACAAAATACATAACGTCACAAAAATAAATGGCGTCACAAAATACATAACGTCAAAAAAATAAATGACGTCACAAAATACATAACGTCACAAAAATAAATGACGTCACAAAATACATAACGTCACATAAATAAATGACGTCACAAAAATTAATTACGTCACAAAATACATAACGTCAAAAAAATAAATGACGTCACAAAATACATAACGTCACAAAAAAATGACGTCACAAAATACATAACGTCACAAAAAAAGACGTCACAAAATACATAACGTCACAAAAATAAATGACGTCACAAAATATTAATTACGTCACAAAATACATAACGTCACAAAAATAAATGACGTCACAAAATATTAATTACATCACAAAATACATAACGTCACAAAAATAAATGACGTCATAAAATACATAACGTCACAAAATACATAACGGCACAAAATACATAACGTCACAAAAATAAATGACGTCAAAAAATACATAACGTCACAAAAATAAATGACGTCACAAAATACATAACGTCACAAAAATAAATGACGTCACAAAATACATAACGTCAAAAAAATTAATGACGTCACAAAATACATAACGTCACAAAAATAAATGACGTCACAAAATTAATTACGTCACAAGATACATAACGTCACAAAAATAAATGACGTCACAAAATACATAACGTCACAAAATACATAACGTCACAAAAATAAATGACGTCACAAAATACTCAACGTCACAAAAATAAATGACGTCACAAAATACATAACGTCACAAAAATAAATAAAGTCACAAAATACATAACGTCACAAAAATAAATGACGTCACAAAAATTAATTACGTCACAAAATACATAACGTCACAAAAATAAATGACGTCAAAAAATACATAACGTCACAAAAATTAATGACGTTACAAAATACATAACGTCACAAAAATAAATGACATCACAAAAATTAATTACGTCAAAAAATTAATTACGTCACAAAATACATAACGTCACAAAAATAAATGACGTCACAAAATATATAACGTCACAAAATACATAACATCACAAAAATAAATGACGTCACAAAATACATAACGTCACAAAAATAAATGACGTCACAAAATACATAACGTAACAAAAATAAATGAAGTCACAAAATACATAACGTCACAAAAATAAATGACGTCAAAAAATTTAATTAAGTCACAAAACATATAACGTCACAAAAATAAATGACGTCACAAAATACATAACGTCACAAAAATTAATGACGTCACAAAATACATAACGTCACAAAATACATATCGTCACAAAAATAAATGACGTCACAAAATACATAACGTCACAAAATACATAACGTCACAAAAAAAATGACGTCACAAAATACATAACGTCACAAAAAAAATTACGTCACAAAATACATAACGTCACAAAAAAATGACGTCACAAAATACATAACGTCACAAAAAAAGACGTCACAAAATACATAACGTCAAAAAAATTAATGACGTCACAAAATACATAACGTCACAAAAATAAATGACGTCAAAAAATATTAATTACATCACAAAATACATAACGTCACAAAACTAAATGACGTCACAAAATACATAACGTCACAAAATACATAACGTCACAAAATACATAACGTCACAAAAATAAATGACGTCAAAAAATACATAACGTCACAAAAATAAATGACGTCACAAAATACATAACGTCACAAAAATAAATGACGTCACAAAATACATAACGTCAAAAAAATTAATGACGTCACAAAATACATAACGTCACAAAAATAAATGACGTCACAAAATTAATTACGTCACAAGATACATAACGTCACAAAAATAAATGACGTCACAAAATACATAACGTCACAAAATACATAACGTCACAAAATACATAACGTCACAAAAATAAATGACGTCACAAAATACTCAACGTCACAAAAAAAAGGCGTCACAAAATACATAACGTCACAAAAATAAATGATGTCACAAAATACATAACGTCACAAAAATAAATGACGTCACAAAATACATAACGTCACAAAAATAAATGACGTCACAAAATATTAATTACGTCACAAAATACATAACGTCACAAAAATAAATAACGTCACAAAATATTAATTACATCACAAAATACATAACGTCACAAAAATAAATGACGTCATAAAATACATAACGTCACAAAATACATAACGGCACAAAATACATAACGTCACAAAAATAAATGACGTCAAAAAATACATAACGTCACAAAAATAAATGACGTCACAAAATACACAACGTCACAAAAATAAATGACGTCACAAAATACATAACGTCAAAAAAATTAATGACGTCACAAAATACATAACGTCACAAAAATAAATGACGTCACAAAATTAATTACGTCACAAGATACATAACGTCACAAAAATAAATGACGTCACAAAATACATAACGTCACAAAATACATAACGTCACAAAAATAAATGACGTCACAAAATACTCAACGTCAAAAAATAAATGACGTCACAAAATACATAACGTCACAAAAATAAATGAAGTCAAAAAATACATAACGTCACAAAAATAAATGACGTCACAAAAATTAATTACGTCACAAAATACATAACGTCACAAAAATAAATGACGTCAAAAAATACATAACGTCACAAAAATTAATGACGTCACAAAATACATAACGTCACAAAAATAAATGACATCACAAAAATTAATTACGTCAAAAAATTAATTACGTCACAAAATACATAACGTCACAAAAATAAATGACGTCACAAAATATATAACGTCACAAAATACATAACATCACAAAAATAAATGACGTCACAAAATACATAACGTCACAAAAATAAATGACGTCACAAAATATATAACGTAACAAAAATAAATGAAGTCACAAAATACATAACGTCACAAAAATAAATGACGTCAAAAAATTTAATTAAGTCACAAAACATATAACGTCACAAAAATAAATGACGTCACAAAATACATAACGTCACAAAAATTAATGACGTCACAAAATACATAACGTCACAAAATACATATCGTCACAAAAATAAATGACGTCACAAAATACATAACGTCACAAAAAAAGACGTCACAAAATACATAACGTCAAAAAAATAAATGACGTCACAAAATATTAATCACGTCACAAAATACATAACGTCACAAAAATAAATGACGTCACAAAATACAAAACGGCACAAAAATAAATGACGTCACAAAATACATAACGTCACAAAAATAAATGACGTCACAAAAATTAATTAAGTCACAAAATACATAACTTCACAAAAATTAATTACGTCACAAAATACATAACGTCAAAAAATACATAACGTCACAAAATACATAACGTCACAAAAATAAATGACGTCACAAAATACATAACGTCACAAAAATAAATGACGTCACAAAATATTAATTACGTCGTAAAATACATAACGTCACAAAAATAAATGACGTCAAAAAATATTAATTACATCACAAAATACATAACGTCACAAAAATAAATGACGTCACAAAATACATAACGTCACAAAATACATAACGTCACAAAATACATAACGTCACAAAAATAAATGACGTCAAAAAATACATAACGTCACAAAAATAAATGACGTCACAAAATACATAACGTCACAAAAATAAATGACGTCACAAAATACATAACGTCAAAAAAATTAATGACGTCACAAAATACATAACGTCACAAAAATAAATGACGTCACAAAATTAATTACGTCACAAGATACATAACGTCACAAAAATAAATGACGTCACAAAATACATAACGTCACAAAATACATAACGTCACAAAATACATAACGTCACAAAAATAAATGACGTCACAAAATACTCAACGTCACAAAAAAATGACGTCACAAAATACATAACGTCACAAAAATAAATGAAGTCACAAAATACATAACGTCACAAAAATAAATGACGTCACAAAAATTAATTGCGTCACAAAATACATAACGTCACAAAAATAAATGACGTCACAAAATACATAACGTCACAAAAATTAATGACGTCACAAAATACATAACGTCACAAAAATAAATGACGTCACAAAAATAAATTATGTCAAAAAATTAATTACGTCACAAAATACATAACGTCACAAAATACATAACGTCACAAAATACATAACGTCACAAAAATAAATGACGTCACAAAATACTCAACGTCACAAAAAAAATGACGTCACAAAATACATAACATCACAAAAATAAATGAAGTCACAAAATACATAACGTCACAAAAATAAATGACGTCACAAAAATTAATTACGTCACAAAATACATAACGTCACAAAAAAATGACGTCACAAAATACATAACGTCACAAAATACATAACGTCACAAAATACATAACGTCACAAAAATAAATGACGTCACAAAATACATAACGTCAAAAAAATTAATGACGTCACAAAATACATAACGTCACAAAAATAAATGACGTCACAAAATTAATTACGTCACAAGATACATAATGTCACAAAAATAAATGACGTCACAAAATACATAACGTCACAAAAATAAATGACGTCACAAAATACTCAACGTCACAAAAATAAATGACGTCACAAAATACATAACGTCACAAAAATAAATGAAGTCACAAAATACATAACGTCACAAAATACAAAACGTCACAAAAAGAAATGACGTCACAAAATACATAACGTCACAAAAATAAATGACGTCACAAAAATTAATTAAGTCACAAAATACATAACTTCACAAAAATTAATTACGTCACAAAATACATAACGTCACAAAATACATAACGTCACAAAATACATAACGTCACAAAAATAAATGACGTCACAAAATACATAACGTCACAAAAATAAATGACGTCACAAAATACATAACGTCACAAAAATAAATGACGTCACAAAAATTAATTAAGTCACAAAATACATAACTTCACAAAAATAAATGATGTCACAAAAATTAATTACGTCACAAAATACATAACGTCACAAAATACATAACGTCACAAAATACATAACGTCACAAAATACTTAACGTCACAAAAATAAATGACGTCAAAAAATACATAACGTCACAAAAATAAATGACGTCACAAAATACATAACGTCACAAAAATAAATGACGTCACAAAATACATAACGTCAAAAAAATTAATGACGTCACAAAATACATAACGTCACAAAAATAAATGACGTCACAAAATTAATTACGTCACAAGATACATAACGTCACAAAAATAAATGACGTCACAAAATACATAACGTCACAAAATACATAACGTCACAAAATACATAACGTCACAAAAATAAATGACGTCACAAAATACTCAACGTCACAAAAAAATGACGTCACAAAATACATAACGTCACAAAAATAAATGAAGTCACAAAATACATAACGTCACAAAAATAAATGACGTCACAAAATACATAACGTCACAAAAATAAATGGCGTCACAAAATACATAACGTCACAAAAATAAATGTTGTCACAAAATACATAACGTCACAAAAATAAATGACGTCACAAAATACATAACGTCACAAAAAAATGACGTCAAGAAATACATAACGTCACAAAAAAAGACGTCACAAAATACATAACGTCACAAAAATAAATGACGTCACAAAATATTAATTACGTCACAAAATACATAACGTCACAAAAATAAATGACGTCACAAAATATTAATTACATCACAAAATACATAACGTCACAAAAATAAATGACGTCATAAAATACATAACGTCACAAAATACATAACGGCACAAAATACATAACGTCACAAAAATAAATGACGTCAAAAAATACATAACGTCACAAAAATAAATGACGTCACAAAATACATAACGTCACAAAAATAAATGACGTCACAAAATACATAACGTCAAAAAAATTAATGACGTCACAAAGTACATAACGTCACAAAAATAAATGACGTCACAAAATTAATTACGTCACATGATACATAACGTCACAAAAATAAATGACGTCACAAAATATATAACGTCACAAAATACATAACGTCACAAAAATAAATGACGTCACAAAATACTCAACGTCACAAAAATAAATGACGTCACAAAATACATAACGTCACAAAAATTAATGAAGTCACAAAATACATAACGTCACAAAAATAAATGACGTCACAAAAATTAATTACGTCACAAAATACATAACGTCACAAAAATAAATGTCAAAAAATACATAACGTCACAAAAATTAATGACGTCACAAAATACATAACGTCACAAAAATAAATGACATCACAAAAATTAATTACGTCAAAAAATTAATTACGTCACAAAATACATAACGTCACAAAAATAAATGACGTCACAAAATATATAACGTCACAAAATACATAACATCACAAAAATAAATGACGTCACAAAATACATAACGTCACAAAAATAAATGACGTCACAAAATACATAACGTAACAAAAATAAATGACGTCACAAAATACATAACGTCACAAAATACATATCGTCACAAAAATAAATGACGTCACAAAATACATAACGTCACAAAATACATAACGTCACAAAAATAAATGACGTCACAAAATACATAACGTCACAAAATACATAACGTCACAAAAAAAATGACGTCACAAAATACATAACGTCACAAAAAAAATTACGTCACAAAATACATAACGTCACAAAAAAATGACGTCACAAAATACATAACGTCACAAAAAAAGACGTCACAAAATACATAACGTCAAAAAAATAAATGACGTCACAAAATACATAACGTTACAAAAATTAATGACGTCACAAAATACATAACGTCACAAAATACATATCGTCACAAAAATAAATGACGTCACAAAATAAATAACGTCACAAAATACATAACGTCACAAAAAAAATGACGTCACAAAATACATAACGTCACAAAAAAAATTACGTCACAAAATACATAACGTCACAAAAAAATGACGTCACAAAATACATAACGTCACAAAAAAAGACGTCACAAAATACATAACGTCAAAAAAATAAATGACGTCACAAAATATTAATCACGTCACAAAATACATAACGTCACAAAAATAAATGACGTCACAAAATACAAAACGGCACAAAAATAAATGACGTCACAAAATACATAACGTCACAAAAATAAATGACGTCACAAAAATTAATTAAGTCACAAAATACATAACTTCACAAAAATTAATTACGTCACAAAATACATAACGTCACAAAATACATAACGTCACAAAATACATAACGTCACAAAAATGAATGACGTCACAAAATACATAACGTCACAAAAATAAATGACGTCACAAAATACATAACGTCACAAAAATAAATGACGTCACAAAAATTAATTAAGTCACAAAATACATAACTTCACAAAAATAAATGATGTCACAAAAATTAATTACGTCACAAAATACATAACGTCACAAAAATAAATGACATCACAAAATACATAACGTCACAAAAATAAATGACGTCACGAAATATTAATTACGTCGTAAAATACATAACGTCACAAAAATAAATGACGTCAAAAAATATTAATTACATCACAAAATACATAACGTCACAAAAATAAATGACGTCACAAAATACATAACGTCACAAAATACATAACGTCACAAAATACATAACGTCACAAAAATAAATGACGTCAAAAAATACATAACGTCACAAAAATAAATGACGTCACAAAATACATAACGTCACAAAAATAAATGACGTCACAAAATACATAACGTCAAAAAAATTAATGACGTCACAAAATACATAACGTCACAAAAATAAATGACGTCACAAAATTAATTACGTCACAAGATACATAACGTCACAAAAATAAATGACGTCACAAAATACATAACGTCACAAAATACATAACGTCACAAAATACATAACGTCACAAAAATAAATGACGTCACAAAATACTCAACGTCACAAAAAATGACGTCACAAAATACATAACGTCACAAAAATAAATGAAGTCACAAAATACCTAACGTCACAAAAATAAATGACGTCACAAAAATTAATTACGTCACAAAATACATAACGTCACAAAAATAAATGACGTCACAAAATACATAACGTCACAAAAATTAATGACGTCACAAAATACATAACGTCACAAAAATAAATGACGTCACAAAAATAAATTACGTCAAAAAATTAATTACGTCACAAAATACATAACGTCACAAAATACATAACGTCACAAAATACATAACGTCACAAAAATAAATGACGTCACAAAATACTCAACGTCACAAAAAAAATGACGTCACAAAATACATAACGTCACAAAAAAAATGAAGTCACAAAATACATAACGTCACAAAAATAAATGACGTCACAAAAATTAATTACGTCACAAAATACATAACGTCACAAAAAAATGACGTCACAAAATACATAACGTCACAAAAAAAGACGTCACAAAATACATAACGTCAAAAAAATAAATGACGTCACAAAATATTAATCACGTCACAAAATACATAACGTCACAAAAATAAATGACGTCACAAAATACAAAACGTCACAAAAATAAATGACGTCACAAAATACATAACGTCACAAAAATAAATGAAGTCACAAAAATTAACTAAGTCACAAAATACATAACTTCACAAAAATAAATGACGACACAAAAATTAATTACGTCACAAAATACATAACGTCACAAAATACATAACGTCACAAAATACATAACGTCACAAAAATAAATGACGTCACAAAATACATAACGTCAAAAAAATTAATGACGTCACAAAATACATAACGTCACAAAAATAAAAAACGTCACAAAATTAATTACGTCACAAGATACATAACGTCACAAAAATAAATGACGTCACAAAATACATAACGTCACAAAAATAAATGACGTCACAAAATACATAACGTCACAAAAATAAATGAAGTCACAAAATACATAACGTCACAAAATACAAAACGTCACAAAAAGAAATGACGTCACAAAATACATAACGTCACAAAAATAAATGACGTCACAAAAATTAATTAAGTCACAAAATACATAACTTCACAAAAATTAATTACGTCACAAAATACATAACGTCACAAAATACATAACGTCACAAAATACATAACGTCACAAAAATAAATGACGTCACAAAATACATAACGTCACAAAAATAAATGACGTCACAAAATACATAACGTCACAAAAATAAATGACGTCACAAAAATTAATTAAGTCACAAAATACATAACTTCACAAAAATAAATGATGTCACAAAAATTAATTACGTCACAAAATACATAACGTCACAAAATACATAACGTCACAAAATACATAACGTCACAAAATACATAACGTCACAAAAATAAATGACGTCAAAAAATACATAACGTCACAAAAATAAATGACGTCACAAAATACATAACGTCACAAAAATAAATGACGTCACAAAATACATAACGTCAAAAAAATTAATGACGTCACAAAATACATAACGTCACAAAAATAAATGACGTCACAAAATTAATTACGTCACAAGATACATAACGTCACAAAAATAAATGACGTCACAAAATACATAACGTCACAAAATACATAACGTCACAAAATACATAACGTCACAAAAATAAATGACGTCACAAAATACTCAACGTCACAAAAAAATGACGTCACAAAATACATAACGTCACAAAAATAAATGAAGTCACAAAATACATAACGTCACAAAAATAAATGACGTCACAAAAATTAATTACGTCACAAAATACATAACGTCACAAAAATAAATGACGTCACAAAATACATCACGTCACAAAAATTAATGACGTCACAAAATACATAACGTCACAAAAATAAATGACGTCACAAAAATAAATTACGTCAAAAAATTAATTACGTCACAAAATACATAACGTCACAAAATACATAACGTCACAAAAATAAATGACGTCACAAAATACTCAACGTCACAAAAAAAATGACGTCACAAAATACATAACGTCACAAAAATAAATGAAGTCACAAAATACATAACGTCACAAAAATAAATGACGTCACAAAAATTAATTACGTCACAAAATACATAACGTCACAAAAAAATGACGTCACAAAATACATAACGTCACAAAAAAAGACGTCACAAAATACATAACGTCAAAAAAATAAATGACGTCACAAAATATTAATCACGTCACAAAATACATAACGTCACAAAAATAAATGACGTCACAAAATACAAAACGTCAGAAAAATAAATGACGTCACAAAATACATAACGTCACAAAAATAAATGAAGTCACAAAAATTAACTAAGTCACAAAATACATAACTTCACAAAAATAAATGACGACACAAAAATTAATTACGTCACAAAATACATAACGTCACAAAATACATAACGTCACAAAAATAAATGACGTCACAAAATACATAACGTCAAAAAAATTAATGACGTCACAAAATACATAACGTCACAAAAATAAATGACGTCACAAAATTAATTACGTCACAGGATACGTAACGTCACAAAAATAAATGACGTCACAAAATACATAACGTCACAAAAATAAATGACGTCACAAAATACTCAACGTCACAAAAATAAATGACGTCACAAAATACATAACGTCACAAAATACAAAACGTCACAAAAAAAATGACGTCACAAAATACATAACGTCACAAAAATTAATGACGTCACAAAATACATAACGTCACAAAAATAAATGACGTCACAAAAATTAATTACGTCACAAAATACATAACGTCACAAAAAAATGACGTCACAAAATACATAACGTCACAAAAAAAGACGTCACAAAATACATAACGTCAAAAAAATAAATGACGTCACAAAATATTAATCACGTCACAAAATACATAACGTCACAAAAATAAATGACGTCACAAAATACAAAACGTCACAAAAATAAATGACGTCACAAAATACATAACGTCACAAAAATAAATGAAGTCACAAAAATTAACTAAGTCACAAAATACATAACTTCACAAAAATAAATGACGACACAAAAATTAATTACGTCACAAAATACATAACGTCACAAAATACATAACGTCACAAAAATAAATGACGTCACAAAATACATAACGTCAAAAAAATTAATGACGTCACAAAATACATAACGTCACAAAAATAAATGACGTCACAAAATTAATTACGTCACAGGATACGTAACGTCACAAAAATAAATGACGTCACAAAATACATAACGTCACAAAAATAAATGAAGTCACAAAATACATAACGTCACAAAAATAAATGACGTCACAAAAATTAATTACGTCACAAAATACATAACGTCACAAAAATAAATGACGTCACAAAATACAACACGTCACAAAAAATAATGACGTCACAAAATACATAACGTCACAAAAATAAATGACGTCACAAAAATAAATTACGTCAAAAAATTAATTACGTCACAAAATACATAACGTCACAAAATACATAACGTCACAAAAATAAATGACGTCACAAAATACTCAACGTCACAAAAAAAATGACGTCACAAAATACATAACGTCACAAAAATAAATGAAGTCACAAAATACATAACGTCACAAAAATAAATGACGTCACAAAAATTAATTACGTCACAAAATACATAACGTCACAAAAAAATGACGTCACAAAATACATAACGTCACAAAAAAAGACGTCACAAAATACATAACGTCAAAAAAATAAATGACGTCACAAAATATTAATCACGTCACAAAATACATAACGTCACAAAAATAAATGACGTCACAAAATACAAAACGTCAGAAAAATAAATGACGTCACAAAATACATAACGTCACAAAAATAAATGAAGTCACAAAAATTAACTAAGTCACAAAATACATAACTTCACAAAAATAAATGACGACACAAAAATTAATTACGTCACAAAATACATAACGTCACAAAATACATAACGTCACAAAAATAAATGACGTCACAAAATACATAACGTCAAAAAAATTAATGACGTCACAAAATACATAACGTCACAAAAATAAATGACGTCACAAAATTAATTACGTCACAGGATACGTAACGTCACAAAAATAAATGACGTCACAAAATACATAACGTCACAAAAATAAATGACGTCACAAAATACTCAACGTCACAAAAATAAATGACGTCACAAAATACATAACGTCACAAAATACAAAACGTCACAAAAAAAATGACGTCACAAAATACATAACGTCACAAAAATTAATGACGTCACAAAATACATAACGTCACAAAAATAAATGACGTCACAAAAATTAATTACGTCACAAAATACATAACGTCACAAAAAAATGACGTCACAAAATACATAACGTCACAAAAAAAGACGTCACAAAATACATAACGTCAAAAAAATAAATGACGTCACAAAATATTAATCACGTCACAAAATACATAACGTCACAAAAATAAATGACGTCACAAAATACAAAACGTCACAAAAATAAATGACGTCACAAAATACATAACGTCACAAAAATAAATGAAGTCACAAAAATTAACTAAGTCACAAAATACATAACTTCACAAAAATAAATGACGACACAAAAATTAATTACGTCACAAAATACATAACGTCACAAAATACATAACGTCACAAAAATAAATGACGTCACAAAATACATAACGTCAAAAAAATTAATGACGTCACAAAATACATAACGTCACAAAAATAAATGACGTCACAAAATT
The DNA here is from genome assembly GCA_035578135.1 of Flexamia atlantica. Taxonomy (NCBI): domain Eukaryota; kingdom Metazoa; phylum Arthropoda; class Insecta; order Hemiptera; family Cicadellidae; genus Flexamia; species Flexamia atlantica. The sequence goes on from JAQJVK010000204.1 coordinate 25,300, forward strand.
AATTACGTCACAGGATACGTAACGTCACAAAAATAAATGACGTCACAAAATACATAACGTCACAAAAATAAATGAAGTCACAAAATACATAACGTCACAAAAATAAATGACGTCACAAAAATTAATTACGTCACAAAATACATAAGGTCACAAAAATAAATGACGTCACAAAATACAACACGTCACAAAAAATAATGACGTCACAAAATACATAACGTCACAAAAATAAATGACGTCACAAAAATAAATTACGTCAAAAAATTAATTACGTCACAAAATACATAACGTCACAAAATACATAACGTCACAAAAATAAATGACGTCACAAAATACTCAACGTCACAAAAAAAATGACGTCACAAAATACATAACGTCACAAAAATAAATGAAGTCACAAAATACATAACGTCACAAAAATAAATGACGTCACAAAAATTAATTACGTCACAAAATACATAACGTCACAAAAAAATGACGTCACAAAATACATAACGTCACAAAAAAAGACGTCACAAAATACATAACGTCAAAAAAATAAATGACGTCACAAAATATTAATCACGTCACAAAATACATAACGTCACAAAAATAAATGACGTCACAAAATACAAAACGTCAGAAAAATAAATGACGTCACAAAATACATAACGTCACAAAAATAAATGAAGTCACAAAAATTAACTAAGTCACAAAATACATAACTTCACAAAAATAAATGACGACACAAAAATTAATTACGTCACAAAATACATAACGTCACAAAATACATAACGTCACAAAAATAAATGACGTCACAAAATACATAACGTCAAAAAAATTAATGACGTCACAAAATACATAACGTCACAAAAATAAATGACGTCACAAAATTAATTACGTCACAGGATACGTAACGTCACAAAAATAAATGACGTCACAAAATACATAACGTCACAAAAATAAATGACGTCACAAAATACTCAACGTCACAAAAATAAATGACGTCACAAAATACATAACGTCACAAAATACAAAACGTCACAAAAAAAATGACGTCACAAAATACATAACGTCACAAAAATTAATGACGTCACAAAATACATAACGTCAAAAAAATAAATGACGTCACAAAATATTAATCACGTCACAAAATACATAACGTCACAAAAATAAATGACGTCACAAAATACAAAACGTCACAAAAATAAATGACGTCACAAAATACATAACGTCACAAAAATAAATGAAGTCACAAAAATTAACTAAGTCACAAAATACATAACTTCACAAAAATAAATGACGACACAAAAATTAATTACGTCACAAAATACATAACGTCACAAAATACATAACGTCACAAAAATAAATGACGTCACAAAATACATAACGTCAAAAAAATTAATGACGTCACAAAATACATAACGTCACAAAAATAAATGACGTCACAAAATTAATTACGTCACAGGATACGTAACGTCACAAAAATAAATGACGTCACAAAATACATAACGTCACAAAAATAAATGACGTCACAAAATATAATTTACGTCACAAAAATAAATGACGTCACAAAATACATAACGTCACAAAAATAAATGAAGTCACAAAATACATAACGTCACAAAATACAAAACGTCACAAAAAGAAATGACGTCACAAAATACATAACGTCACAAAAATAAATGACGTCACAAAAATTAATTAAGTCACAAAATACATAACTTCACAAAAATTAATTACGTCACAAAATACATAACGTCACAAAATACATAACGTCACAAAATACATAACGTCACAAAAATAAATGACGTCACAAAATACATAACGTCACAAAAATAAATGACGTCACAAAATACATAACGTCACAAAAATAAATGACGACACAAAAATTAATTACGTCACAAAATACATAACGTCACAAAATACATAACGTCACAAAAATAAATGACGTCACAAAATACATAACGTCACAAAAAAATGACGTCACAAAATACATAACGTCACAAAAAAAGACGTCACAAAATACATAACGTCAAAAAAATAAATGACGTCACAAAATATTAATCACGTCACAAAATACATAACGTCACAAAAATAAATGACGTCACAAAATACAAAACGTCACAAAAATAAATGACGTCACAAAATACATAACGTCACAAAAATAAATGAAGTCACAAAAATTAACTAAGTCACAAAATACATAACTTCACAAAAATAAATGACGACACAAAAATTAATTACGTCACAAAATACATAACGTCACAAAATACATAACGTCACAAAAATAAATGACGTCACAAAATACATAACGTCAAAAAAATTAATGACGTCACAAAATACATAACGTCACAAAAATAAATGACGTCACAAAATTAATTACGTCACAGGATACGTAACGTCACAAAAATAAATGACGTCACAAAATACATAACGTCACAAAAATAAATGACGTCACAAAATATAATTTACGTCACAAAAATAAATGACGTCACAAAATACATAACGTCACAAAAATAAATGAAGTCACAAAATACATAACGTCACAAAATACAAAACGTCACAAAAAGAAATGACGTCACAAAATACATAACGTCACAAAAATAAATGACGTCACAAAAATTAATTAAGTCACAAAATACATAACTTCACAAAAATTAATTACGTCACAAAATACATAACGTCACAAAATACATAACGTCACAAAATACATAACGTCACAAAAATAAATGACGTCACAAAATACATAACGTCACAAAAATAAATGACGTCACAAAATACATAACGTCACAAAAATAAATGACGTCACAAAAATTAATTAAGTCACAAAATACATAACTTCACAAAAATAAATGATGTCACAAAAATTAATTACGTCACAAAATACATAACGTCACAAAAATAAATGACATCACAAAATACATAACGTCACAAAAATAAATGACGTCACAAAATATTAATTACGTCGTAAAATACATAACGTCTCAAAAATAAATGACGTCAAAAAATATTAATTACATCACAAAATACATAACGTCACAAAAATAAATGACGTCACAAAATACATAACGTCACAAAATACATAACGTCACAAAATACATAACGTCACAAAAATAAATGACGTCAAAAATACATAACGTCACAAAAATAAATGAGGTCACAAAATACATAACGTCACAAAAATAAATGACGTCACAAAATACATAACGTCAAAAAAATTAATGACGTCACAAAATACATAACGTCACAAAAATAAATGACTTCAGAAAATTAATTACGTCACAAGATACATAACGTCACAAAAATAAATGACGTCACAAAATACATAACGTCACAAAATACATAACGTCACAAAATACATAACGTCACAAAAATAAATGACGTCACAAAATACTCAACGTCACAAAAAAATGACGTCACAAAATACATAACGTCACAAAAATAAATGACGTCAAAAAATATTAATTACATCACAAAATACATAACGTCACGAAAATAAATGACTTCACAAAATACATAACGTCACAAAATACATAACGTCACAAAATACATAACGTCACAAAAATAAATGACGTCAAAAAATACATAACGTCACAAAAATAAATGACGTCACAAAATACATAACGTCACAAAAATAAATGACGTCACAAAATTAATTACGTCACAAGATACATAACGTCACAAAAATAAATGACGTCACGAAAATAAATGACTTCACAAAATACATAACGTCACAAAATACATAACGTCACAAAAATAAATGACGTCACAAAATACATAACGTCACAAAAAAAAAAGACGTCACAAAATACATAACGTCACAAAAATAAATGACGTCACAAAATATTAATTACGTCACAAAGTACATAACGTCACAAAAATAAATGACGTCACAAAATACATAACGTCACAAAAATAAATGACGTCACAAAATACAAAACGTCAGAAAAATAAATGACGTCACAAAATACATAACGTCACAAAAATAAATGAAGTCACAAAAATTAACTAAGTCAAAAAATACATAACTTCACAAAAATAAATGACGACACAAAAATTAATTACGTCACAAAATACATAACGTCACAAAATACATAACGTCACAAAAATAAATGACGTCACAAAATACATAACGTCAAAAAAATTAATGACGTCACAAAATACATAACGTCACAAAAATAAATGACGTCACAAAATTAATTACGTCACAGGATACGTAACGTCACAAAAATAAATGACGTCACAAAATACATAACGTCACAAAAATAAATGACGTCACAAAATACTCAACGTCACAAAAATAAATGACGTCACAAAATACATAACGTCACAAAATACAAAACGTCACAAAAAAAATGACGTCACAAAATACATAACGTCACAAAAATTAATGACGTCACAAAATACATAACGTCACAAAAATAAATGACGTCACAAAAATTAATTACGTCACAAAATACATAACGTCACAAAAAAATGACGTCACAAAATACATAACGTCACAAAAAAAGACGTCACAAAATACATAACGTCAAAAAAATAAATGACGTCACAAAATATTAATCACGTCACAAAATACATAACGTCACAAAAATAAATGACGTCACAAAATACAAAACGTCACAAAAATAAATGACGTCACAAAATACATAACGTCACAAAAATGAATGAAGTCACAAAAATTAACTAAGTCACAAAATACATAACTTCACAAAAATAAATGACGACACAAAAATTAATTACGTCACAAAATACATAACGTCACAAAATACATAACGTCACAAAAATAAATGACGTCACAAAATACATAACGTCAAAAAAATTAATGACGTCACAAAATACATAACGTCACAAAAATAAATGACGTCACAAAATTAATTACGTCACAGGATACGTAACGTCACAAAAATAAATGACGTCACAAAATACATAACGTCACAAAAATAAATGACGTCACAAAATATAATTTACGTCACAAAAATAAATGACGTCACAAAATACATAACGTCACAAAAATAAATGAAGTCACAAAATACATAACGTCACAAAATACAAAACGTCACAAAAAGAAATGACGTCACAAAATACATAACGTCACAAAAATAAATGACGTCACAAAAATTAATTAAGTCACAAAATACATAACTTCACAAAAATTAATTACGTCACAAAATACATAACGTCACAAAATACATAACGTCACAAAATACATAACGTCACAAAAATAAATGACGTCACAAAATACATAACGTCACAAAAATAAATGACGTCACAAAATACATAACGTCACAAAAATAAATGACGTCACAAAAATTAATTAAGTCACAAAATACATAACTTCACAAAAATAAATGATGTCACAAAAATTAATTACGTCACAAAATACATAACGTCACAAAAATAAATGACATCACAAAATACATAACGTCACAAAAATAAATGACGTCACAAAATATTAATTACGTCGTAAAATACATAACGTCTCAAAAATAAATGACGTCAAAAAATATTAATTACATCACAAAATACATAACGTCACAAAAATAAATGACGTCACAAAATACATAACGTCACAAAATACATAACGTCACAAAATACATAACGTCACAAAAATAAATGACGTCAAAAATACATAACGTCACAAAAATAAATGAGGTCACAAAATACATAACGTCACAAAAATAAATGACGTCACAAAATACATAACGTCAAAAAAATTAATGACGTCACAAAATACATAACGTCACAAAAATAAATGACTTCAGAAAATTAATTACGTCACAAGATACATAACGTCACAAAAATAAATGACGTCACAAAATACATAACGTCACAAAATACATAACGTCACAAAATACATAACGTCACAAAAATAAATGACGTCACAAAATACTCAACGTCACAAAAAAATGACGTCACAAAATACATAACGTCACAAAAATAAATGACGTCAAAAAATATTAATTACATCACAAAATACATAACGTCACGAAAATAAATGACTTCACAAAATACATAACGTCACAAAATACATAACGTCACAAAATACATAACGTCACAAAAATAAATGACGTCAAAAAATACATAACGTCACAAAAATAAATGACGTCACAAAATACATAACGTCACAAAAATAAATGACGTCACAAAATTAATTACGTCACAAGATACATAACGTCACAAAAATAAATGACGTCACGAAAATAAATGACTTCACAAAATACATAACGTCACAAAATACATAACGTCACAAAAATAAATGACGTCACAAAATACATAACGTCACAAAAAAAAGACGTCACAAAATACATAACGTCACAAAAATAAATGACGTCACAAAATATTAATTACGTCACAAAGTACATAACGTCACAAAAATAAATGACGTCACAAAATACATAACGTCACAAAAATTAATGACGTCACAAAATACATAACGTCACAAAAATAAATGACGTCACAAAAATAAATTACGTCAAAAAATTAATTACGTCACAAAATACATAACGTCACAAAATACATAACGTCACAAAATACATAACGTCACAAAATACATAACCTCACAAAAATAAATGACGTCACAAAATACATAACGTCACAAAATACATAACGTCACAAAATACATAACGTCACAAAAATAAATGACGTCACAAAATACTCAACGTCACAAAAAAAATGTCGTCACAAAATACATAACGTCACAAAAATAAATGAAGTCACAAAATACATAACGTCACAAAAATAAATGACGTCACAAAAATTAATTACGTCACAAAATACATAACGTCACAAAAATAAATGACGTCACAAAATACATAACGTCACAAAAATTAATGACGTCACAAAATACATAACGTCATAAAAATAAATGACGTCACAAAAATAGATTACGTCAAAAAATTAATTACGTCACAAAATACATAACGTCACAAAAATAAATGACGTCACAAAATATATAACGTCACAAAATACATAACATCACAAAAATAAATGACGTCACAAAATACATAACGTCACAAAAATAAATGACGCACAAAATACATAACGTAACAAAAATAAATGAAGTCACAAAATACATAACGTCACAAAAATAAATGACGTCAAAAAATTTAATTAAGTCACAAAACATATAACGTCACAAAAATAAATGACGTCACAAAATACATAACGTCACAAAAATAAATGACGTCAAAAAATATTAATTACGTCACAAAATACATAACGTCACAAAAATAAATGACGTCACAAAATACATAACGTCACAAAATACATAACGTCACAAAAATAAATGACGTCACAAAATACATAACGTCACAAAAATAAATGACGTCACAAAATACATAACGTCACAAAAATAAATGATGTCACAAAATACATAACGTCACAAAAATAAATGACGTCACAAAAATTAATTAAGTCACAAAATACATAACGTCAAAAAAATAAATGACGTCACAAAATACATAACGTCACAAAAAAAACACGTCACAAAATACATAACGTCACAAAAAAAATGACGTCACAAAATATATAACGTCACAAAAAAATGACGTCACAAAATACATAACGTCACAAAAAAAGACGTCAGAAAATACATAACGTCACAAAAATAAATGACGTCAAAAAATTTAATTAAGTCACAAAACATATAACGTCCCAAAAATAAATGACGTCACAAAATACATAACGTCACAAAAATTAATGACGTCACAAAATACAAAACGTCACAAAATACATATCGTCACAAAAATAAATGACGTCACAAAATACATAACGTAACAAAATACATAACGTCACAAAAATAAATGACATCACAAAATACATAACGTCACAAAAAAAATTACGTCACAAAATACATGACGTCACAAAAAATGACGTCACAAAATACATAACGTCACAAAAAAAAGATGTCACAAAATACATAACGTCACAAAAAAAAGACGTCACAAAATACATAACGTCACAAAAATAAATGACGTCACAAAATATTAATTACGTCACAAAGTACATAACGTCACAAAAATAAATGACGTCACAAAATACATAACGTCACAAAAATTAATGACGTCACAAAATACATAACGTCACAAAAATAAATGACGTCACAAAAATAAATTACGTCAAAAAATTAATTACGTCACAAAATACATAACGTCACAAAATACATAACGTCACAAAATACATAACCTCACAAAAATAAATGACGTCACAAAATACATAACGTCACAAAATACATAACGTCACAAAAATAAATGACGTCACAAAATACTCAACGTCACAAAAAAAATGTCGTCACAAAATACATAACGTCACAAAAATAAATGAAGTCACAAAATACATAACGTCACAAAAATAAATGACGTCACAAAAATTAATTACGTCACAAAATACATAACGTCACAAAAATAAATGACGTCACAAAATACATAACGTCACAAAAATTAATGACGTCACAAAATACATAACGTCACAAAAATAAATGACGTCACAAAAATAAATTACGTCAAAAAATTAATTACGTCACAAAATACATAACGTCACAAAAATAAATGACGTCACAAAATATATAACGTCACAAAATACATAACATCACAAAAATAAATGACGTCACAAAATACATAACGTCACAAAAATAAATGACGCACAAAATACATAACGTAACAAAAATAAATGAAGTCACAAAATACATAACGTCACAAAAATAAATGACGTCAAAAAATTTAATTAAGTCACAAAACATATAACGTCACAAAAATAAATGACGTCACAAAATACATAACGTCACAAAAATAATTGACGTCAAAAAATATTAATTACGTCACAAAATACATAACGTCACAAAAATAAATGACGTCACAAAATACATAACGTCACAAAACACATAACGTCACAAAAATAAATGACGTCACAAAATACATAACGTCACAAAAATAAATGACGTCACAAAATACATAACGTCACAAAAATAAATGATGTCACAAAATACATAACGTCACAAAAATAAATGACGTCACAAAAATTAATTAAGTCACAAAATACATAACGTCAAAAAAATAAATGACGTCACAAAATACATAACGTCACAAAAAAAAACACGTCACAAAATACATAACGTCACAAAAAAAATGACGTCACAAAATACATAACGTCACAAAAAAAGACGTCAGAAAATACATAACGTCACAAAAATAAATGACGTCAAAAAATTTAATTAAGTCACAAAACATATAACGTCCCAAAAATAAATGACGTCACAAAATACATAACGTCACAAAAATTAATGACGTCACAAAATACATAACGTCACAAAATACATATCGTCACAAAAATAAATGACGTCACAAAATACATAACGTAACAAAATACATAACGTCACAAAAATAAATGACATCACAAAATACATAACGTCACAAAAAAATTACGTCACAAAATACATGACGTCACAAAAAATGACGTCACAAAATACATAACGTCACAAAAAAAAGATGTCACAAAATACATAACGTCACAAAAATAAATGACGTCACAAAATATTAATTACGTCACAAAGTACATAACCTCACAAAAATAAATGACGTCACAAAATACATAACGTCACAAAAATAAATGACGTCACAAAAATTAATTAAGTCACAAAATACATAACTTCACAAAAATAAATGACGTCACAAAATACATAACGTCACAAAAATAAATGACGTCACAAAATACATAACGTCACAAAAATAAATGATGTCACAAAATACATAACGTCACAAAAATAAATGACGTCACAAAAATTAATTAAGTCACAAAATACATAACGTCAAAAAAATAAATGACGTCACAAAATACATAACGTCACAAAAAAATCACGTCACAAAATACATAACGTCACAAAAAAAATGACGTCACAAAATATATAACGTCACAAAAAATGACGTCACAAAATACATAACGTCACAAAAAAAGACGTCAGAAAATACATAACGTCACAAAAATAAATGACGTCAAAAAATTTAATTAAGTCACAAAACATATAACGTCCCAAAAATAAATGACGTCCCAAAATACATAACGTCACAAAAATAAATGACGTCAAAAATACATAACGTAACAAAAATAAATGACGACACAAAAATTAATTACGTCACAAAATACATAACGTCACAAAATACATAACGTCACAAAATACATAACGTCACAAAAATGAATGACGTCACAAAAATTAATTAAGTCACAAAATACATAACTTCACGAAAATAAATGACGTCACAAAAATTAATTACGTCACAAAATACATAACGTCACAAAAATAAATGACGTCACAAAATACATAACGTCACAAAAATAAATGACGTCACAAAATACATAACGTCACAAAAATAAATGACGTCACAAAAATTAATTAAGTCACAAAATACATAACGTCACAAAAATAAATTATGTCACAAAATACATAACGTCACAAAATACATAACGTCACAAAAATAAATGGCGTCACAAAATACATAACGTCAAAAAAAAAATGACGTCACAAAATACATAACGTCACAAAAATAAATGACGTCACAAAATACATAACGTCACAAAAATAAATGATGTCACAAAATACATAACGTCACAAAAATAAATGATGTCACAAAAATTAATTAAGTCACAAAATACATAACGGCAAAAAAATAAAATGACGTCACAAAACACATAACGTCACAAAAAAATGACGTCAAAAAATACATAACGTCAAAAAAATAAATGACGTCACAAAATATATAACGTCATAAAAAAATGACGTCACAAAATACATAACGTCACAAAAAAAGACGTCACAAAATACATAACGTCACAAAAATAAATGACGTCAAAAAATTTAATTAAGTCACAAAACATATAACGTCACAAAAATAAATGACGTCACAAAATACATAACGTCACAAAAATTAATGACGTCACAAAATACATAACGTCACAAAATACATATCGTCACAAAAATAAATGACGTCACAAAATACATAACGTCACAAAAATAAATGACGTCACAAAATATTAATTACGTCACAAAATACATAAGGTCACAAAAATAAATGACGTCACAAAATACAAAACGTCACAAAAATAAATGACGTCACAAAATACATAACGTCACAAAAATAAATGACGTCACAAAAATTAATTAAGTCACAAAATACATAACTTCACAAAAATAAATGACGTCACAAAATACATAACGTCACAAAAAAAGACGTCAGAAAATACATAACGTCACAAAAATAAATGACGTCAAAAAATTTAATTAAGTCACAAAACATATAACGTCCCAAAAATAAATGACGTCACAAAATACATAACGTCACAAAAATTAATGACGTCACAAAATACAAAACGTCACAAAATACATATCGTCACAAAAATAAATGACGTCACAAAATACATAACGTAACAAAATACATAACGTCACAAAAATAAATGACATCACAAAATACATAACGTCACAAAAAAAATTACGTCACAAAATACATGACGTCACAAAAAATGACGTCACAAAATACATAACGTCACAAAAAAAAGATGTCACAAAATACATAACGTCACAAAAAAAAGACGTCACAAAATACATAACGTCACAAAAATAAATGACGTCACAAAATATTAATTACGTCACAAAGTACATAACGTCACAAAAATAAATGACGTCACAAAATACATAACGTCACAAAAATTAATGACGTCACAAAATACATAACGTCACAAAAATAAATGACGTCACAAAAATAAATTACGTCAAAAAATTAATTACGTCACAAAATACATAACGTCACAAAATACATAACGTCACAAAATACATAACCTCACAAAAATAAATGACGTCACAAAATACATAACGTCACAAAATACATAACGTCACAAAAATAAATGACGTCACAAAATACTCAACGTCACAAAAAAAATGTCGTCACAAAATACATAACGTCACAAAAATAAATGAAGTCACAAAATACATAACGTCACAAAAATAAATGACGTCACAAAAATTAATTACGTCACAAAATACATAACGTCACAAAAATAAATGACGTCACAAAATACATAACGTCACAAAAATTAATGACGTCACAAAATACATAACGTCACAAAAATAAATGACGTCACAAAAATAAATTACGTCAAAAAATTAATTACGTCACAAAATACATAACGTCACAAAAATAAATGACGTCACAAAATATATAACGTCACAAAATACATAACATCACAAAAATAAATGACGTCACAAAATACATAACGTCACAAAAATAAATGACGCACAAAATACATAACGTAACAAAAATAAATGAAGTCACAAAATACATAACGTCACAAAAATAAATGACGTCAAAAAATTTAATTAAGTCACAAAACATATAACGTCACAAAAATAAATGACGTCACAAAATACATAACGTCACAAAAATAATTGACGTCAAAAAATATTAATTACGTCACAAAATACATAACGTCACAAAAATAAATGACGTCACAAAATACATAACGTCACAAAATACATAACGTCACAAAAATAAATGACGTCACAAAATACATAACGTCACAAAAATAAATGACGTCACAAAATACATAACGTCACAAAAATAAATGATGTCACAAAATACATAACGTCACAAAAATAAATGACGTCACAAAAATTAATTAAGTCACAAAATACATAACGTCAAAAAAATAAATGACGTCACAAAATACATAACGTCACAAAAAAAAACACGTCACAAAATACATAACGTCACAAAAAAAATGACGTCACAAAATACATAACGTCACAAAAAAAGACGTCAGAAAATACATAACGTCACAAAAATAAATGACGTCAAAAAATTTAATTAAGTCACAAAACATATAACGTCCCAAAAATAAATGACGTCACAAAATACATAACGTCACAAAAATTAATGACGTCAAAAAATACATAACGTCACAAAATACATATCGTCACAAAAATAAATGACGTCACAAAATACATAACGTAACAAAATACATAACGTCACAAAAATAAATGACATCACAAAATACATAACGTCACAAAAAAATTACGTCACAAAATACATGACGTCACAAAAAATGACGTCACAAAATACATAACGTCACAAAAAAAAGATGTCACAAAATACATAACGTCACAAAAATAAATGACGTCACAAAATATTAATTACGTCACAAAGTACATAACCTCACAAAAATAAATGACGTCACAAAATACATAACGTCACAAAAATAAATGACGTCACAAAAATTAATTAAGTCACAAAATACATAACTTCACAAAAATAAATGACGTCACAAAATACATAACGTCACAAAAATAAATGACGTCACAAAATACATAACGTCACAAAAATAAATGATGTCACAAAATACATAACGTCACAAAAATAAATGACGTCACAAAAATTAATTAAGTCACAAAATACATAACGTCAAAAAAATAAATGACGTCACAAAATACATAACGTCACAAAAAAATCACGTCACAAAATACATAACGTCACAAAAAAAATGACGTCACAAAATATATAACGTCACAAAAAATGACGTCACAAAATACATAACGTCACAAAAAAAGACGTCAGAAAATACATAACGTCACAAAAATAAATGACGTCAAAAAATTTAATTAAGTCACAAAACATATAACGTCCCAAAAATAAATGACGTCCCAAAATACATAACGTCACAAAAATAAATGACGTCAAAAATACATAACGTAACAAAAATAAATGACGACACAAAAATTAATTACGTCACAAAATACATAACGTCACAAAATACATAACGTCACAAAATACATAACGTCACAAAAATGAATGACGTCACAAAAATTAATTAAGTCACAAAATACATAACTTCACGAAAATAAATGACGTCACAAAAATTAATTACGTCACAAAATACATAACGTCACAAAAATAAATGACGTCACAAAATACATAACGTCACAAAAATAAATGACGTCACAAAATACATAACGTCACAAAAATAAATGACGTCACAAAAATTAATTAAGTCACAAAATACATAACGTCACAAAAATAAATTATGTCACAAAATACATAACGTCACAAAATACATAACGTCACAAAAATAAATGGCGTCACAAAATACATAACGTCAAAAAAAAAATGACGTCACAAAATACATAACGTCACAAAAATAAATGACGTCACAAAATACATAACGTCACAAAAATAAATGATGTCACAAAATACATAACGTCACAAAAATAAATGATGTCACAAAAATTAATTAAGTCACAAAATACATAACGGCAAAAAAATAAAATGACGTCACAAAACACATAACGTCACAAAAAAATGACGTCAAAAAATACATAACGTCAAAAAAATAAATGACGTCACAAAATATATAACGTCATAAAAAAATGACGTCACAAAATACATAACGTCACAAAAAAAGACGTCACAAAATACATAACGTCACAAAAATAAATGACGTCAAAAAATTTAATTAAGTCACAAAACATATAACGTCACAAAAATAAATGACGTCACAAAATACATAACGTCACAAAAATTAATGACGTCACAAAATACATAACGTCACAAAATACATATCGTCACAAAAATAAATGACGTCACAAAATACATAACGTCACAAAAATAAATGACGTCACAAAATATTAATTACGTCACAAAATACATAAGGTCACAAAAATAAATGACGTCACAAAATACAAAACGTCACAAAAATAAATGACGTCACAAAATACATAACGTCACAAAAATAAATGACGTCACAAAAATTAATTAAGTCACAAAATACATAACTTCACAAAAATAAATGACGTCACAAAAATTAATTTCGTCACAAAATACATAACGTCACAAAAATAAATGACGTCAAAAATACATAACGTCACAAAAATAAATGACGACACAAAAATTAATTACGTCACAAAATACATAACGTCACAAAATACATAACGTCACAAAATACATAACGTCACAAAAATAAATGACGTCACAAAATACATAACGTCACAAAAATAAATGGCGTCACAAAATACATAACTTCAAAAAAATAAATGACGTCACAAAATACATAACGTCACAAAAATAAATGACGTCACAAAATACATAACGTCACATAAATAAATGACGTCACAAAATACATAACGTCACAAAAATAAATGACGTCACAAAATATTAATTACGTCACAAAATACATAACGTCACAAAAATAAATGACGTCACAAAATACATAACGTCACAAAAATAAATGACGTCACAAAAATTAATTAAGTCACAAAATACATAACGTCACAAAAATAAATTACGTCACAAAATACATAACGTCACAAAATACATAACGTCACAAAAATAAATGGTGTCACAAAATACATAACGTCACAAAAATAAATAATGTCACAAAATACATAACGTCACAAAAATAAATGACGTCACAAAAATTAATTAAGTCACAAAATACATAACGTCAAAAAAATAAATGACGTCACAAAATACATAACGTCACAAAAATAAATGACGTCACAAAATACATAACGTCACAAAAATAAATGACGTCACAAAATACATAACGTCACAAATAAATGACGACACAAAATACATAACGTCACAAAAAAAGACGTCAAAAAATACATAACGTCACAAAAATAAATGACGTCACAAAATACATAACGTCACAAAAAAAGACGTCACAAAATTCATAACGTCACAAAAATTAATGACGTCACAAAATACATAACGTCACAAAAATAAATGACGTCACAAAAATTAATTAAGTCACAAAATACATAACGTCAAAAAAATAAATAACGTCACAAAATACATAACGTCACAAAAATAAATGACGTCACAAAATACATAACGTCACAAAAATAAATGACGTCACAAAATACATAACGTCACAAAAAAAATTACGTCACAAAATACATAACGTAACAAAAAATGACGTCACAAAATACATAACGTCACAAAAAAAGACGTCACAAAATACATAACGTCACAAAAAAAGACGTCACAAAATTCATAACGTCACAAAAATTAATGACGTCACAAAATACATAACGTCACAAAAAAAGACGTCACAAAATTCATAACGTCACAAAAATTAATGACGTCACAAAATACATAACGTCACAAAAATAAATGACGTCACAAAAATTAATTAAGTCACAAAATACATAACGTCAAAAAAATAAATGACGTCACAAAATACATAACGTCACAAAAATAAATGACGTCACAAAATACATAACGTCACAAAAATAAATGACGTCACAAAATACATAACGTCACAAAAAAAATTACGTCACAAAATACATAACGTAACAAAAAATGACGTCACAAAATACATAACGTCACAAAAAAAGACGTCACAAAATACATAACGTCACAAAAAAAGACGTCACAAAATTCATAACGTCACAAAAATTAATGACGTCACAAAATACATAACGTCACAAAAATAAATGACGTCACAAAAATTAATTAAGTCAAAAAATACATAACTTCACAAAAATAAATGACGTCACAAAAATTAATTACGTCACAAAATACATAACGTCACAAAAATAAATGACGTCACAAAATACAAAACGTCACAAAATAAATGACGTCACAAAATACATAACGTCACAAAAATAAATGACGTAACAAGATATTAATTACGTCACAAAATACATAACGTCACAAAAATAAATGACGTCACAAAATACATAACGTCACAAAATACATAACGTCACAAAAATAAATGACGTCACAAAATACATAATGTCACAAAAATAAATGACTTCACAAAATACATAACGTCACAAAAATAAATGACGTCACAAGATATTAATTACGTCACAAAATACATAACGTCACAAAAATAAATGACGTCACAAGATATTAATTACGTCACAAAATACATAACGTCACAAAAATAAATGACGTCACAAAATACATAACGTCACAAAATACATAACGTCACAAAAATAAATGACGTCACAAAATACATAATGTCACAAAAATAAATGACTTCACAAAATACATAACGTCACAAAAATAAATGACGTCATAAGATATTAATTACGTCACAAAATACATAACGTCACAAAATACATAACGTCACAAAATACATAACGTTACAAAAATAAATGACGTCACAAAATACATAACGTCACAAAAATAAATAGCGTCACAAAATACATAACTTCAAAAAAATAAATGACGTCACAAAATACATAACGTCACAAAAATAAATGACGACACGAAATACATAACGTCACAAAAATAAATGACGTCACAAAATACATAACGTCACAAAAATAAATGACGTCACAAAATATTAATTACGTCACAAAATACATAACGTCACAAAAATAAATGACGTCACAAAATATTAATCACGTCACAAAATGCATAACGTCACAAAAATAAATGACGTCAAAAAATACATAACGTCACAAAAATAAATGATGTCACAAAATACATAACGTCACAAAAATAAATGACGTCACAAAAAACATAACGTCACAAAAATAAATGACGTCACAAAAATTAGTTAAGTCACAAAATACATAACGTCACAAAAATAAATTACGTCTCAAAATACATAACGTCACAAAATACGTAACGTCACAAAAATAAATGGCGTCACAAAATACATAACGTCACAAAAATAAATAATGTCACAAAATACATAACGTCACAAAAATAAATGACGTCACAAAAATAAATTAAGTCACAAAATACATAACGTCAAAAAAATAAATGACGTCACAAAATACATAACGTCACAAAAATAAATGACGTCACAAAATACATAACGTCACAAAAATAAATGACGTCACAAAATACATAACGTCACAAATAAATGACGACACAAAATACATAATGTCACAAAAAAAGACGTCAAAAAATACATAACGTCACAAAAATAAATGACGTCAAAAAATTTAATTAAGTCACAAAACATATAACGTCACAAAAATAAATGACGTCACAAAATACATAACGTCACAAAAATTAATGACGTCACAAAATACATAACGTCACAAAATACATATCGTCACAAAAATAAATGACGTCTAAAAATACATAACGTCACAAAATACATAACGTCACAAAAATAAATGACGTCACAAAATACATAACGTCACAAAAAAAATTACGTCACAAAATACATAACGTCACAAAAAATGACGTCACAAAATACATAACGTCACAAAAAAAGACGTCACAAAATACATAACGTCTTAAAAATAAATGACGTCACAAAATATTAATTACGTCACAAAATACATAACGTCACAAAAAAAATGACGTCACAAAATACAAAACGTCACAAAAATAAATGACGTCACAAAATACATAACGTCACAAAAATAAATGACGTCACAAAAATTAATTAAGTCACAAAATACATAACTTCACAAAAATAAATGACGTCACAAAAATTAATTACGTCACAATATACATAACGTCACAAAAATAAATGGCGTCACAAAATACATAACGTCAAAAAAAAATGACGTCACAAAATACATAACGTCACAAAAATAAATGACGTCACAAAATACATAACGTCACAAAAATAAATGATGTCACAAAATACATAACGTCACAAAAATAAATGATGTCACAAAAATTAATTAAGTCACAAAATACATAACGGCAAAAAAATAAAATGACGTCACAAAACACATAACGTCACAAAAAAATGACGTCAAAAAATACATAATGTCAAAAAAATAAATGACGTCACAAAATATATAACGTCATAAAAAAATGACGTCACAAAATACATAACGTCACAAAAAAAGACGTCACAAAATACATAACGTCACAAATATAAATGACGTCAAAAAATTTAATTAAGTCACAAAACATATAACGTCACAAAAATAAATGACGTCACAAAATACATAACGTCACAAAAATTAATGACGTCACAAAATACATATCGTCACAAAAATAAATGACGTCACAAAATACATAACGTCACAAAAATAAATGACGTCACAAAATATTAATTACGTCACAAAATACATAAGGTCACAAAAATAAATGACGTCACAAAATACAAAACGTCACAAAAATAAATGACGTCACAAAATACATAACGTCACAAAAATAAATGACGTCACAAAAATTAATTAAGTCACAAAATACATAACTTCACAAAAATAAATGACGTCACAAAAATTAATTTCGTCACAAAATACATAACGTCACAAAAATAAATGACGTCAAAAATACATAACGTCACAAAAATAAATGACGACACAAAAATTAATTACGTCACAAAATACATAACGTCACAAAATACATAACGTCACAAAATACATAACGTCACAAAAATAAATGACGTCACAAAATACATAACGTCACAAAAATAAATGGCGTCACAAAATACATAACTTCAAAAAAATAAATGACGTCACAAAATACATAACGTCACAAAAATAAATGACGTCACAAAATACATAACGTCACAAAAATAAATGACGTCACAAAATACATAACGTCACAAAAATAAATGACGTCACAAAATATTAATTACGTCACAAAATACATAACGTCACAAAAATAAATGACGTCACAAAATATTAATCACGTCACAAAATGCATAACGTCACAAAAATAGATGACGTCAAAAAATACATAACGTCACAAAAATAAATGATGTCACAAAATACATAACGTCACAAAAATAAATGACGTCACAAAATACATAACGTCACAAAAATAAATGACGTCACAAAAATTAATTAAGTCACAAAATACATAACGTCACAAAAATAAATTACGTCACAAAATACATGACGTCACAAAATACATAACGTCACAAAAATAAATGGTGTCACAAAATACATAACGTCACAAAAATAAATAATGTCACAAAATACATAACGTCACAAAAATAAATGACGTCACAAAAATTAATTAAGTCACAAAATACATAACGTCAAAAAAATAAATGACGCCACAAAATACATAACGTCACAAAAATAAATGACGTCACAAAATACATAACGTCACAAAAATAAATGACGTCACAAAATACATAACTTCACAAATAAATGACGACACAAAATACATAACGTCACAAAAAAAGACGTCAAAAAATACATAACGTCACAAAAATAAATGACGTCACAAAATACATAACGTCACAAAAAAAGACGTCACAAAATTCATAACGTCACAAAAATTAATGACGTCACAAAATACATAACGTCACAAAAATAAATGACGTCACAAAAATTAATTAAGTCACAAAATACATAACGTCAAAAAAATAAATGACGTCACAAAATACATAACGTCACAAAAATAAATGACGTCACAAAATACATAACGTCACAAAAATAAATGACGTCACAAAATACATAACGTCACAAAAAAAATTACGTCACAAAATACATAACGTAACAAAAAATGACGTCACAAAATACATAACGTCACAAAAAAAGACGTCACAAAATACATAACGTCACAAAAAAAGACGTCACAAAATTCATAACGTCACAAAAATTAATGACGTCACAAAATACATAACGTCACAAAAATAAATGACGTCACAAAAATTAATTAAGTCAAAAAATACATAACTTCACAAAAATAAATGACGTCACAAAAATTAATTACGTCACAAAATACATAACGTCACAAAAATAAATGACGTCACAAAATACATAACGTCACAAAAATAAATGACGTCAAAAATACATAACGTCACAAAAATAAATGACGACACAAAAATTAATTACGTCACAAAATACACATCGTCACAAAATACACAACGTCACAAAAATAAATGACGTCACAAAATACATAACGTCACAAAAATAAATGACGTCACAAAATACATAACGTCACAAAAATAAAAGACGTCACAAAAATTAATTAAGTCACAAAATACATAACTTCACAAAAATAAATGACGTCACAAAAATTAATTACGTCACAAAATACATAACGTCACAAAAATAAATGACGTCACAAAATACATAACGTCACAAAATACATAACGTCACAAAATAAATGACGTCACAAAATACATAACGTCACAAAAATAACGTCACAAAATACATAACGTCACATAAATAAATGACGTCACAAAATACATAACGTCACAAAATACATAACGTCACAAAATACATAACGTCACAAAAATAAATGACGTCACAAAATACATATCGTCACAAAAATAAATGACGTCACAAAATACATAACGTCACAAAAATAAATGACGTCACAAAATATTAATTACGTCACAAAATACATAACGTCACAGAAATAAATGACGTCACAAAATACAAAACGTCACAAAAATAAATGACGTCACAAAATACATAACGTCACAAAAATAAATGACGTCACAAGATATTAATTACGTCACAAAATACATAACGTCACAAAAATAAATGACGTCACAAAATACATAACGTCACAAAATACATAACGTCACAAAAATAAATGACGTCACAAAATACATAATGTCACAAAAATAAATGACGTCACAAAATACATAACGTCACAAAAATAAATGACGTCACAAGATATTAATTACGTCACAAAATACATAACGTCACAAAAATAAATGACGTCACAAAATACATAACGTCACAAAATACATAACGTCACAAAATAAATGACGTCACAAAATACATAACGTCACAAAAATAACGTCACAAAATACATAACGTCACATAAATAAATGACGTCACAAAATACATAACGTCACAAAATACATAACGTCACAAAAATAAATGACGTCACAAAATACATATCGTCACAAAAATAAATGACGTCACAAAATACATAACGTCACAAAAATAAATGACGTCACAAAATATTAATTACGTCACAAAATACATAACGTCACAGAAATAAATGACGTCACAAAATACAAAACGTCACAAAAATAAATGACGTCACAAAATACATAACGTCACAAAAATAAATGACGTCACAAAAATTAATTAAGTCACAAAATACATAACTTCACAAAAATAAATGACGTCACAAAAATTAATTTCGTCACAAAATACATAACGTCACAAAAATAAATGACGTCCCAAAATACATAACGTCACAAAAATAAATGACGTCAAAAATACATACCGTCACAAAAATAAATGACGACACAAAAATTAATTACGTCACAAAATACATAACGTCACAAAATACATAACGTCACAAAATACATAACGTCACAAAAATAAATGACGTCACAAAATACATAACGTCACAAAATACATAACGTCACAAAATAAATGACGTCACAAAATACATAACGTCACAAAAATAACGTCACAGAATACATAACGTCACATAAATAAATGACGTCACAAAATACATAACGTCACAAAATACATAACGTCACAAAAATAAATGACGTCACAAAATACATATCGTCACAAAAATAAATGACGTCACAAAATACATAACGTCACAAAAATAAATGACGTCACAAAATATTAATTACGTCACAAAATACATAACGTCACAGAAATAAATGACGTCACAAAATACAAAACGTCACAAAAATAAATGACGTCACAAAATACATAACGTCACAAAATACATAACGTCACAAAAATAAATGACGTCACAAAATACATATCGTCACAAAAATAAATGACGTCACAAAATACATAACGTCACAAAAATAAATGACGTCACAAAATATTAATTACGTCACAAAATACATAACGTCACAGAAATAAATGACGTCACAAAATACAAAACGTCACAAAATAAATGACGTCACAAAATACATAACGTCACAAAAATAAATGACGTCACAAGATATTAATTACGTCACAAAATACATAACGTCACAAAAATAAATGACGTCACAAAATACATAACGTCACAAAATACATAACGTCACAAAAATAAATGACGTCACAAAATACATAATGTCACAAAAATAAATGACTTCACAAAATACATAACGTCACAAAAATAAATGACGTTACAAGATATTAATTACGTCACAAAATACATAACGTCACAAAAATAAATGACGTCACAAGATATTAATTACGTCACAAAATACATAACGTCACAAAAATAAATGACGTCACAAAATACATAACGTCACAAAATACATAAAGTCACAAAAATAAATGACGTCACAAAATACATAATGTCACAAAAATAAATGACTTCACAAAATACATAACGTCACAAAAATAAATGACGTCATAAGATATTAATTACGTCACAAAATACATAACGTCACAAAATACATAACGTCACAAAATACATAACGTCACAAAAATAAATGACGTCACAAAATACATAACGTCACAAAAATAAATGGCGTCACAAAATACATAACTTAAAAAAAATAAATGACGTCACAAAATACATAACGTCACAAAAATAAATGACGTCACGAAATACATAACGTCACAAAAATAAATGACGTCACAAAATACATAACGTCACAAAAATAAATGACGTCACAAAATATTAATTACGTCACAAAATACATAACGTCACAAAAATAAATGACGTCACAAAATATTAATCACGTCACAAAATGCATAACGTCACAAAAATAAATGACGTCAAAAAATACATAACGTCACAAAAATAAATGATGTCACAAAATACATAACGTCACAAAAATAAATGACGTCACAAAATACATAACGTCACAAAAATAAATGACGTCACAAAAATTAGTTAAGTCACAAAATACATAACGTCACAAAAATAAATTACGTCACAAAATACATAACGTCACAAAATACGTAACGTCACAAAAATAAATGGCGTCACAAAATACATAACGTCACAAAAATAAATAATGTCACAAAATACATAACGTCACAAAAATAAATGACGTCACAAAAATAAATTAAGTCACAAAATACATAACGTCAAAAAAATAAATGACGTCACAAAATACATAACGTCACAAAAATAAATGACGTCACAAAATACATAACGTCACAAAAATAAATGACGTCACAAAATACATAACGTCACAAATAAATGACGACACAAAATACATAATGTCACAAAAAAAGACGTCAAAAAATACATAACGTCACAAAAATAAATGACGTCAAAAAATTTAATTAAGTCACAAAACATATAACGTCACAAAAATAAATGACGTCACAAAATACATAACGTCACAAAAATTAATGACGTCACAAAATACATAACGTCACAAAATACATATCGTCACAAAAATAAATGACGTCTAAAAATACATAACGTCACAAAATACATAACGTCACAAAAATAAATGACGTCACAAAATACATAACGTCACAAAAAAAATTACGTCACAAAATACATAACGTCACAAAAAATGACGTCACAAAATACATAACGTCACAAAAAAAGACGTCACAAAATACATAACGTCTTAAAAATAAATGACGTCACAAAATATTAATTACGTCACAAAATACATAACGTCACAAAAAAAATGACGTCACAAAATACAAAACGTCACAAAAATAAATGACGTCACAAAATACATAACGTCACAAAAATAAATGACGTCACAAAAATTAATTAAGTCACAAAATACATAACTTCACAAAAATAAATGACGTCACAAAAATTAATTACGTCACAAAATACATAACGTCACAAAAATAAATGACGTCACAAAATACATAACGTCACAAAATACATAACGTCACATAAATAAATGACGTCACAAAATACATAACGTCACAAAATACATAACGTCACAAAAATAAATGACGTCACAAAATACATATCGTCACAAAAATAAATGACGTCTAAAAATACATAACGTCACAAAATACATAACGTCACAAAAATAAATGACGTCACAAAATACATAACGTCACAAAAAAAATTACGTCACAAAATACATAACGTCACAAAAAATGACGTCACAAAATACATAACGTCACAAAAAAAGACGTCACAAAATACATAACGTCTTAAAAATAAATGACGTCACAAAATATTAATTACGTCACAAAATACATAACGTCACAAAAAAAATGACGTCACAAAATACAAAACGTCACAAAAATAAATGACGTCACAAAATACATAACGTCACAAAAATAAATGACGTCACAAAAATTAATTAAGTCACAAAATACATAACTTCACAAAAATAAATGACGTCACAAAAATTAATTACGTCACAAAATACATAACGTCACAAAAATAAATGACGTCACAAAATACATAACGTCACAAAATACATAACGTCACATAAATAAATGACGTCACAAAATACATAACGTCACAAAATACATAACGTCACAAAAATAAATGACGTCACAAAATATTAATTACGTCACAAAATACATAACGTCACAGAAATAAATGACGTCACAAAATACAAAACGTCACAAAATAAATGACGTCACAAAATACATAACGTCACAAAAATAAATGACGTCACAAGATATTAATTACGTCACAAAATACATAACGTCACAAAAATAAATGACGTCACAAAATACATAACGTCACAAAATACATAACGTCACAAAAATAAATGACGTCACAAAATACATAATGTCACAAAAATAAATGACTTCACAAAATACATAACGTCACAAAAATAAATGACGTTACAAGATATTAATTACGTCACAAAATACATAACGTCACAAAAATAAATGACGTCACAAGATATTAATTACGTCACAAAATACATAACGTCACAAAAATAAATGACGTCACAAAATACATAACGTCACAAAATACATAACGTCACAAAAATAAATGACGTCACAAAATACATAATGTCACAAAAATAAATGACTTCACAAAATACATAACGTCACAAAAATAAATGACGTCATAAGATATTAATTACGTCACAAAATACATAACGTCACAAAATACATAACGTCACAAAATACATAACGTCACAAAAATAAATGACGTCACAAAATACATAACGTCACAAAAATAAATGGCGTCACAAAATACATAACTTAAAAAAAATAAATGACGTCACAAAATACATAACGTCACAAAAATAAATGACGTCACGAAATACATAACGTCACAAAAATAAATGACGTCACAAAATACATAACGTCACAAAAATAAATAACGTCACAAAATATTAATTACGTCACAAAATACATAACGTCACAAAAATAAATGACGTCACAAAATATTAATCACGTCACAAAATGCATAACGTCACAAAAATAAATGACGTCAAAAAATACATAACGTCACAAAAATAAATGATGTCACAAAATACATAACGTCACAAAAATAAATGACGTCACAAAATACATAACGTCACAAAAAAAATTACGTCACAAAATACATAACGTCACAAAAAATGACGTCACAAAATACATAACGTCACAAAAAAAGACGTCACAAAATACATAACGTCTTAAAAATAAATGACGTCACAAAATATTAATTACGTCACAAAATACATAACGTCACAAAAAAAATGACGTCACAAAAATTAGTTAAGTCACAAAATACATAACGTCACAAAAATAAATTACGTCACAAAATACATAACGTCACAAAATACGTAACGTCACAAAAATAAATGGCGTCACAAAATACATAACGTCACAAAAATAAATAATGTCACAAAATACATAACGTCACAAAAATAAATGACGTCACAAAAATAAATTAAGTCACAAAATACATAACGTCAAAAAAATAAATGACGTCACAAAATACATAACGTCACAAAAATAAATGACGTCACAAAATACATAACGTCACAAAAATAAATGACGTCACAAAATACATAACGTCACAAATAAATGACGACACAAAATACATAATGTCACAAAAAAAGACGTCAAAAAATACATAACGTCACAAAAATAAATGACGTCAAAAAATTTAATTAAGTCACAAAACATATAACGTCACAAAAATAAATGACGTCACAAAATACATAACGTCACAAAAATTAATGACGTCACAAAATACATAACGTCACAAAATACATATCGTCACAAAAATAAATGACGTCTAAAAATACATAACGTCACAAAATACATAACGTCACAAAAATAAATGACGTCACAAAATACATAACGTCACAAAAAAAATTACGTCACAAAATACATAACGTCACAAAAAATGACGTCACAAAATACATAACGTCACAAAAAAAGACGTCACAAAATACATAACGTCTTAAAAATAAATGACGTCACAAAATATTAATTACGTCACAAAATACATAACGTCACAAAAAAAATGACGTCACAAAATACAAAACGTCACAAAAATAAATGACGTCACAAAATACATAACGTCACAAAAATAAATGACGTCACAAAAATTAATTAAGTCACAAAATACATAACTTCACAAAAATAAATGACGTCACAAAAATTAATTACGTCACAAAATACATAACGTCACAAAAATAAATGACGTCACAAAATACATAACGTCACAAAATACATAACGTCACAAAAATAAATGACGTCACAAAATACATAATGTCACAAAAATAAATGACTTCACAAAATACATAACGTCACAAAAATAAATGACGTCATAAGATATTAATTACGTCACAAAATACATAACGTCACAAAATACATAACGTCACAAAATACATAACGTCACAAAAATAAATGACGTCACAAAATACATAACGTCACAAAAATAAATGGCGTCACAAAATACATAACTTAAAAAAAATAAATGACGTCACAAAATACATAACGTCACAAAAATAAATGACGTCACGAAATACATAACGTCACAAAAATAAATGACGTCACAAAATACATAACGTCACAAAAATAAATGACGTCACAAAATATTAATTACGTCACAAAATACATAACGTCACAAAAATAAATGACGTCACAAAATATTAATCACGTCACAAAATGCATAACGTCACAAAAATAAATGACGTCAAAAAATACATAACGTCACAAAAATAAATGATGTCACAAAATACATAACGTCACAAAAATAAATGACGTCACAAAATACATAACGTCACAAAAATAAATGACGTCACAAAAATTAGTTAAGTCACAAAATACATAACGTCACAAAAATAAATTACGTCACAAAATACATAACGTCACAAAATACGTAACGTCACAAAAATAAATGGCGTCACAAAATACATAACGTCACAAAAATAAATAATGTCACAAAATACATAACGTCACAAAAATAAATGACGTCACAAAAATAAATTAAGTCACAAAATACATAACGTCAAAAAAATAAATGACGTCACAAAATACATAACGTCACAAAAATAAATGACGTCACAAAATACATAACGTCACAAAAATAAATGACGTCACAAAATACATAACGTCACAAATAAATGACGACACAAAATACATAATGTCACAAAAAAAGACGTCAAAAAATACATAACGTCACAAAAATAAATGACGTCAAAAAATTTAATTAAGTCACAAAACATATAACGTCACAAAAATAAATGACGTCACAAAATACATAACGTCACAAAAATTAATGACGTCACAAAATACATAACGTCACAAAATACATATCGTCACAAAAATAAATGACGTCTAAAAATACATAACGTCACAAAATACATAACGTCACAAAAATAAATGACGTCACAAAATACATAACGTCACAAAAAAAATTACGTCACAAAATACATAACGTCACAAAAAATGACGTCACAAAATACATAACGTCACAAAAAAAGACGTCACAAAATACATAACGTCTTAAAAATAAATGACGTCACAAAATATTAATTACGTCAATAAATACATAACGTCACAAAAAAAATGACGTCACAAAATACAAAACGTCACAAAAATAAATGACGTCACAAAATACATAACGTCACAAAAATAAATGACGTCACAAAAATTAATTAAGTCACAAAATACATAACTTCACAAAAATAAATGACGTCACAAAAATTAATTACGTCACAAAATACATAACGTCACAAAAATAAATGACGTCACAAAATACATAACGTCACAAAATACATAACGTCACATAAATAAATGACGTCACAAAATACATAACGTCACAAAATACATAACGTCACAAAAATAAATGACGTCACAAAATACATATCGTCACAAAAATAAATGACGTCACAAAATACATAACGTCACAAAAATAAATGACGTCACAAAATATTAATTACGTCACAAAATACATAACGTCACAGAAATAAATGACGTCACAAAATACAAAACGTCACAAAATAAATGACGTCACAAAATACATAACGTCACAAAAATAAATGACGTCACAAGATATTAATTACGTCACAAAATACATAACGTCACAAAAATAAATGACGTCACAAAATACATAACGTCACAAAATACATAACGTCACAAAAATAAATGACGTCACAAAATACATAATGTCACAAAAATAAATGACTTCACAAAATACATAACGTCACAAAAATAAATGACGTCACAAGATATTAATTACGTCACAAAATACATAACGTCACAAAAATAAATGACGTCACAAAATACATAACGTCACAAAATACATAATGTCACAAAAATAAATGACTTCACAAAATACATAACGTCACAAAAATAAATGACGTCACAAGATATTAATTACGTCACAAAATACATAACGTCACAAAAATAAATGACGTCACAAGATATTAATTACGTCACAAAATACATAACGTCACAAAAATACATAACGTCACAAAATACATAACTTTACAAAAATAAATGACGTCACAAAATACATATCGTCACAAAAATAAATGACGTCACAAAATACATAACGTCACAAAAATAAATGACGTCACAAAATATTAATTACGTCACAAAATACATAACGTCACAGAAATAAATGACGTCACAAAATACAAAACGTCACAAAAATAAATGACGTCACAAAATACATAACGTCACAAAAATAAATGACGTCACAAAAATTAATTAAGTCACAAAATACATAACTTCACAAAAATAAATGACGTCACAAAAATTAATTTCGTCACAAAATACATAACGTCACAAAAATAAATGACGTCCCAAAATACATAACGTCACAAAAATAAATGACGTCAAAAATACATAACGTCACAAAAATAAATGACGACACAAAAATTAATTACGTCACAAAATACATAACGTCACAAAATACATAACGTCACAAAATACATAACGTCACAAAATACATAACGTCACAAAAATAAATGACGTCACAAAATACATAACGTCACAAAATACATAACGTCACAAAATAAATGACGTCACAAAATACATAACGTCACAAAAATAACGTCACAAAATACATAACGTCACATAAATAAATGACGTCACAAAATACATAACGTCACAAAATACATAACGTCACAAAATACATAACGTCACAAAATACATAACGTCACAAAAATAAATGACGTCACAAAATACATAACGTCACAAAATACATAACGTCACAAAAATAAATGACGTCACAAGATATTAATTACGTCACAAAATACATAACGTCACAAAAATACATAACGTCACAAAATACATAACTTTACAAAAATAAATGACGTCACAAAATACATATCGTCACAAAAATAAATGACGTCACAAAATACATAACGTCACAAAAATAAATGACGTCACAAAATATTAATTACGTCACAAAATACATAACGTCACAGAAATAAATGACGTCACAAAATACAAAACGTCACAAAAATAAATGACGTCACAAAATACATAACGTCACAAAAATAAATGACGTCACAAAATACATAACGTCACAAAAATAAAAGACGTCACAAAAATTAATTAAGTCACAAAATACATAACTTCACAAAAATAAATGACGTCACAAAAATTAATTACGTCACAAAATACATAACGTCACAAAAATAAATGACGTCACAAAATACATAACGTCACAAAATACATAACGTCACAAAATAAATGACGTCACAAAATACATAACGTCACAAAAATAACGTCACAAAATACATAACGTCACATAAATAAATGACGTCACAAAATACATAACGTCACAAAATACATAACGTCACAAAAATAAATGACGTCACAAAATACACATCGTCACAAAAATAAATGACGTCACAAAATACATAACGTCACAAAAATAAATGACGTCACAAAATATTAATTATGTCACAAAATACATAACGTCACAGAAATAAATGACGTCACAAAATACAAAACGTCACAAAAATAAATGACGTCACAAAATACATAACGTCACAAAAATAAATGACGTCACAAGATATTAATTACGTCACAAAATACATAACGTCACAAAAATAAATGACGTCACAAAATACATAACGTCACAAATTACATAACGTCACAAAAATAAATGACGTCACAAAATACATAATGTCACAAAAATAAATGACGTCACAAAATACATAACGTCACAAAAATAAATGACGTCACAAGATATTAATTACGTCACAAAATACATAACGTCACAAAAATAAATGACGTCATAAAATACATAACGTCACAAAATACATAACGTCACAAAATAAATGACGTCACAAAATACATAACGTCACAAAAATAACGTCACAAAATACATAACGTCACATAAATAAATGACGTCACAAAATACATAACGTCACAAAATACATAACGTCACAAAAATAAATGACGTCACAAAATACATATCGTCACAAAAATAAATGACGTCACAAAATACATAACGTCACAAAAATAAATGACGTCACAAAATATTAATTACGTCACAAAATACATAACGTCACAGAAATAAATGACGTCACAAAATACAAAACGTCACAAAAATAAATGACGTCACAAAATACATAACGTCACAAAAATAAATGACGTCACAAAAATTAATTAAGTCACAAAATACATAACTTCACAAAAATAAATGACGTCACAAAAATTAATTTCGTCACAAAATACATAACGTCACAAAAATAAATGACGTCCCAAAATACATAACGTCACAAAAATAAATGACGTCAAAAATACATACCGTCACAAAAATAAATGACGACACAAAAATTAATTACGTCACAAAATACATAACGTCACAAAATACATAACGTCACAAAATACATAACGTCACAAAAATAAATGACGTCACAAAATACATAACGTCACAAAATACATAACGTCACAAAATAAATGACGTCACAAAATACATAACGTCACAAAAATAACGTCACAGAATACATAACGTCACATAAATAAATGACGTCACAAAATACATAACGTCACAAAATACATAACGTCACAAAAATAAATGACGTCACAAAATACATATCGTCACAAAAATAAATGACGTCACAAAATACATAACGTCACAAAAATAAATGACGTCACAAAATATTAATTACGTCACAAAATACATAACGTCACAGAAATAAATGACGTCACAAAATACAAAACGTCACAAAAATAAATGACGTCACAAAATACATAACGTCACAAAATACATAACGTCACAAAAATAAATGACGTCACAAAATACATATCGTCACAAAAATAAATGACGTCACAAAATACATAACGTCACAAAAATAAATGACGTCACAAAATATTAATTACGTCACAAAATACATAACGTCACAGAAATAAATGACGTCACAAAATACAAAACGTCACAAAATAAATTACGTCACAAAATACATAACGTCACAAAAATAAATGACGTCACAAGATATTAATTACGTCACAAAATACATAACGTCACAAAAATAAATGACGTCACAAAATACATAACGTCACAAAATACATAACGTCACAAAAATAAATGACGTCACAAAATACATAATGTCACAAAAATAAATGACTTCACAAAATACATAACGTCACAAAAATAAATGACGTTACAAGATATTAATTACGTCACAAAATACATAACGTCACAAAAATAAATGACGTCACAAGATATTAATTACGTCACAAAATACATAACGTCACAAAAATAAATGACGTCACAAAATACATAACGTCACAAAATACATAACGTCACAAAAATAAATGACGTCACAAAATACATAATGTCACAAAAATAAATGACTTCACAAAATACATAACGTCACAAAAATAAATGACGTCATAAGATATTAATTACGTCACAAAATACATAACGTCACAAAATACATAACGTCACAAAATACATAACGTCACAAAAATAAATGACGTCACAAAATACATAACGTCACAAAAATAAATGGCGTCACAAAATACATAACTTCAAAAAAATAAATGACGTCACAAAATACATAACGTCACAAAAATAAATGAAGTCATGAAATACATAACGTCACAGAAATAAATGACGTCACAAAATACAAAACGTCACAAAAATAAATGACGTCACAAAATACATAACGTCACAAAAATAAATGACGTCACAAGATATTAATTACGTCACAAAATACATAACGTCACAAAAATAAATGACGTCACAAAATACATAACGTCACAAAATACATAACGTCACAAAAATAAATGACGTCACAAAATACATAATGTCACAAAAATAAATGACGTCACAAAATACATAACGTCACAAAAATAAATGACGTCACAAGATATTAATTACGTCACAAAATACATAACGTCACAAAAATAAATGACGTCACAAAATACATAACGTCACAAAATACATAACGTCACAAAATAAATGACGTCACAAAATACATAACGTCACAAAAATAACGTCACAAAATACATAACGTCACATAAATAAATGACGTCACAAAATACATAACGTCACAAAATACATAACGTCACAAAAATAAATGACGTCACAAAATACATATCGTCACAAAAATAAATGACGTCACAAAATACATAACGTCACAAAAATAAATGACGTCACAAAATATTAATTACGTCACAAAATACATAACGTCACAGAAATAAATGACGTCACAAAATACAAAACGTCACAAAAATAAATGACGTCACAAAATACATAACGTCACAAAAATAAATGACGTCACAAAAATTAATTAAGTCACAAAATACATAACTTCAAAAAAATAAATGACGTCACAAAAATTAATTTCGTCACAAAATACATAACGTCACAAAAATAAATGACGTCCCAAAATACATAACGTCACAAAAATAAATGACGTCAAAAATACATACCGTCACAAAAATAAATGACGACACAAAAATTAATTACGTCACAAAATACATAACGTCACAAAATACATAACGTCACAAAATACATAACGTCACAAAAATAAATGACGTCACAAAATACATAACGTCACAAAATACATAACGTCACAAAATAAATGACGTCACAAAATACATAACGTCACAAAAATAACGTCACAGAATACATAACGTCACATAAATAAATGACGTCACAAAATACATAACGTCACAAAATACATAACGTCACAAAAATAAATGACGTCACAAAATACATATCGTCACAAAAATAAATGACGTCACAAAATACATAACGTCACAAAAATAAATGACGTCACAAAATATTAATTACGTCACAAAATACATAACGTCACAGAAATAAATGACGTCACAAAATACAAAACGTCACAAAAATAAATGACGTCACAAAATACATAACGTCACAAAATACATAACGTCACAAAAATAAATGACGTCACAAAATACATATCGTCACAAAAATAAATGACGTCACAAAATACATAACGTCACAAAAATAAATGACGTCACAAAATATTAATTACGTCACAAAATACATAACGTCACAGAAATAAATGACGTCACAAAATACAAAACGTCACAAAATAAATGACGTCACAAAATACATAACGTCACAAAAATAAATGACGTCACAAGATATTAATTACGTCACAAAATACATAACGTCACAAAAATAAATGACGTCACAAAATACATAACGTCACAAAATACATAACGTCACAAAAATAAATGACGTCACAAAATACATAATGTCACAAAAATAAATGACTTCACAAAATACATAACGTCACAAAAATAAATGACGTTACAAGATATTAATTACGTCACAAAATACATAACGTCACAAAAATAAATGACGTCACAAGATATTAATTACGTCACAAAATACATAACGTCACAAAAATAAATGACGTCACAAAATACATAACGTCACAAAATACATAACGTCACAAAAATAAATGACGTCACAAAATACATAATGTCACAAAAAAAAATGACTTCACAAAATACATAACGTCACAAAAATAAATGACGTCATAAGATATTAATTACGTCACAAAATACATAACGTCACAAAATACATAACGTCACAAAATACATAACGTCACAAAAATAAATGACGTCACAAAATACATAACGTCACAAAAATAAATGGCGTCACAAAATACATAACTTCAAAAAAATAAATGACGTCACAAAATACATAACGTCACAAAAATAAATGAAGTCACGAAATACATAACGTCACAAAAATAAATGACGTCACAAAATACATAACGTCACAAAAATAAATGACGTCACAAAATATTAATTACGTCACAAAATACATAACGTCACAAAAATAAATGACGTCACAAAATATTAATCACGTCACAAAATGCATAACGTCACAAAAATAAATGACGTCAAAAAATACATAACGTCACAAAAATAAATGATGTCACAAAATACATAACGTCACAAAAATAAATGACGTCACAAAATACATAACGTCACAAAAATAAATGACGTCACAAAAATTAGTTAAGTCACAAAATACATAACGTCTTAAAAATAAATTACGTCACAAAATACATAACGTCACAAAATACGTAACGTCACAAAAATAAATGGCGTCACAAAATACATAACGTCACAAAAATAAATAATGTCACAAAATACATAACGTCACAAAAATAAATGACGTCACAAAAATAAATTAAGTCACAAAATACATAACGTCAAAAAAATAAATGACGTCACAAAATACATAACGTCACAAAAATAAATGACGTCACAAAATACATAACGTCACAAAAATAAATGACGTCACAAAATACATAACGTCACAAATAAATGACGACACAAAATACATAATGTCACAAAAAAAGACGTCAAAAAATACATAACGTCACAAAAATAAATGACGTCAAAAAATTTAATTAAGTCACAAAACATATAACGTCCCAAAAATAAATGACGTCACAAAATACATAACGTCACAAAAATTAATGACGTCACAAAATACATAACGTCACAAAATACATATCGTCACAAAAATAAATGACGTCTAAAAATACATAACGTCACAAAATACATAACGTCACAAAAATAAATGACGTCACAAAATACATAACGTCACAAAAAAAATTACGTCAAAAAATACATAACGTCACAAAAAATGACGTCACAAAATACATAACGTCACAAAAAAAGACGTCACAAAATACATAACGTCTTAAAAATAAATGACGTCACAAAATATTAATTACGTCACAAAATACATAACGTCACAAAAAAAATGACGTCACAAAATACAAAATGTCACAAAAATAAATGACGTCACAAAATACATAACGTCACAAAAATAAATGACGTCACAAAAATTAATTAAGTCACAAAATACATAACTTCACAAAAATAAATGACGTCACAAAAATTAATTACGTCACAAAATACATAACGTCACAAAAATAAATGACGTCACAAAATACATAACGTCACAAAATACATAACGTCACATAAATAAATGACGTCACAAAATACATAACGTCACAAAATACATAACGTCACAAAAATAAATGACGTCACAAAATACATATCGTCACAAAAATAAATGACGTCACAAAATACATAACGTCACAAAAATAAATGACGTCACAAAATATTAATTACGTCACAAAATACATAACGTCACAGAAATAAATGACGTCACAAAATACAAAACGTCACAAAATAAATGACGTCACAAAATACATAACGTCACAAAAATAAATGACGTCACAAGATATTAATTACGTCACAAAATACATAACGTCACAAAAATAAAAGACGTCACAAAATACATAACGTCACAAAATACATAACGTCACAAAAATAAATGACGTCACAAAATACATAATGTCACAAAAATAAATGACTTCACAAAATACATAACGTCACAAAAATAAATGACGTCACAAGATATTAATTACGTCACAAAATACATAACGTCACAAAAATAAATGACGTCACAAAATACATAACGTCACAAAATACATAATGTCACAAAAATAAATGACTTCACAAAATACATAACGTCACAAAATAAATGACGTCACAAGATATTAATTACGTCACAAAATACATAACGTCACAAAAATAAATGACGTCACAAGATATTAATTACGTCACAAAATACATAACGTCACAAAAATACATAACGTCACAAAATACATAACTTTACAAAAATAAATGACGTCACAAAATACATATCGTCACAAAAATAAATGACGTCACAAAATACATAACGTCACAAAAAAAAATGACGTCACAAAATATTAATTACGTCACAAAATACATAACGTCACAGAAATAAATGACGTCACAAAATACAAAACGTCACAAAAATAAATGACGTCAAAAAATACATAACGTCACAAAAATAAATGACGTCACAAAAATTAATTAAGTCACAAAATACATAACTTCACAAAAATAAATGACGTCACAAAAATTAATTTCGTCACAAAATACATAACGTCACAAAAATAAATGACGTCCCAAAATACATAACGTCACAAAAATAAATGACGTCAAAAATACATAACGTCACAAAAATAAATGACGACACAAAAATTAATTTCGTCACAAAATACATAACGTCACAAAAATAAATGACGTCACAAAATACATAACGTCACAAAAATAAATGACGTCACAAAATATTAATTACGTCACAAAATACATAACGTCACAAAAATAAATGACGTCACAAAATATTAATCACGTCACAAAATGCATAACGACACAAAAATAAATGACGTCAAAAAATACATAACGTCACAAAAATAAATGATGTCACAAAATACATAACGTCACAAAAATAAATGACGTCACAAAATACATAACGTCACAAAAATAAATGACGTCACAAAAATTAGTTAAGTCACAAAATACATATCGTCACAAAAATAAATGGCGTCACAAAATACATAACGTCACAAAAATAAATAATGTCACAAAATACATAACGTCACAAAAATAAATGACGTCACAAAAATAAATTAAGTCACAAAATACATAACGTCAAAAAAATAAATGACCTCACAAAATACAAAACGTCACAAAAATAAATGACGTCACAAAAATTAATTAAGTCACAAAATACATAACTTCACAAAAATAAATGACGTCACAAAAATTAATTACGTCATAAAATACATAACCTCACTAAAATAAATGACGTCACAAAATACATAACGTCACAAAAATAAATGACGTCAAAAATACATAACGTCACAAAAATAAATGACGACACAAAAATTAATTACGTCACAAAATACACATCGTCACAAAATACACAACGTCACAAAAATAAATGACGTCACAAAATACATAACGTCACAAAAATAAATGACGTCACAAAATACATAACGTCACAAAAATAAAAGACGTCACAAAAATTAATTAAGTCACAAAATACATAACTTCACAAAAATAAATGACGTCACAAAAATTAATTACGTCACAAAATACATAACGTCACAAAAATACATAACGTCACAAAATACATAACGTCACAAAATAAATGACGTCACAAAATACATAACCTCACAAAAATAACGTCACAAAATACATAACGTCACATAAATAAATGACGTCACAAAATACATAACGTCACAAAATACATAACGTCACAAAAATAAATGACGTCACAAAATACATATCGTCACAAAAATAAATGACGTCACAAAATACATAACGTCACAAAAATAAATGACGTCACAAAATATTAATTACGTCACAAAATACATAACGTCACAGAAATAAATGACGTCACAAAATACAAAACGTCACAAAATAAATGACGTCACAAAATACATAACGTCACAAAAATAAATGACGTCACAAGATATTAATTACGTCACAAAATACATAACGTCACAAAAATAAATGACGTCACAAAATACATAACGTCACAAAATACATAACGTCACAAAAATAAATGACGTCACAAAATACATAATGTCACAAAAATAAATGACTTCACAAAATACATAACGTCACAAAAATAAATGACGTCACAAGATATTAATTACGTCACAAAATACATAACGTCACAAAAATAAATGACGTCACAAAATACATAACGTCACAAAATACATAACGTCACAAAATAAATGACGTCACAAAATACATAACGTCACAAAAATAACGTCACAAAATACATAACGTCACATAAATAAATGACGTCACAAAATACATAACGTCACAAAATACATAACGTCACAAAAATAAATGACGTCACAAAATACATATCGTCACAAAAATAAATGACGTCACAAAATACATAACGTCACAAAAATAAATGACGTCACAAAATATTAATTACGTCACAAAATACATAACGTCACAGAAATAAATGACGTCACAAAATACAAAACGTCACAAAAATAAATGACGTCACAAAATACATAACGTCACAAAAATAAATGACGTCACAAAAATTAATTAAGTCACAAAATACATAACTTCACAAAAATAAATGACGTCACAAAAATTAATTTCGTCACAAAATACATAACGTCACAAAAATAAATGACGTCCCAAAATACATAACGTCACAAAAATAAATGACGTCAAAAATACATAACGTCACAAAAATAAATGACGACACAAAAATTAATTACGTCACAAAATACATAACGTCACAAAATACATAACGTCACAAAATACATAACGTCACAAAATACATAACGTCACAAAAATAAATGACGTCACAAAATACATAACGTCACAAAAATAAATGGCGTCACAAAATACATAACTTCAAAAAAATAAATGACGTCACAAAATACCTAACGTCACAAAAATAAATGACGTCACGAAATACATAACGTCACAAAAATAAATGACGTCACAAAATACATAACGTCACAAAAATAAATGACGTCACAAAATATTAATTACGTCACAAAATACATAACGTCACAAAAATAAATGACGTCACAAAATATTAATCACGTCACAAAATGCATAACGTCACAAAAATAAATGACGTCAAAAAATACATAACGTCACAAAAATAAATGATGTCACAAAATACATAACGTCACAAAAATAAATGACGTCACAAAATACATAACGTCACAAAAATAAATGACGTCACAAAAATTAGTTAAGTCACAAAATACATAACGTCACAAAAATAAATTACGTCACAAAATACATAACGTCACAAAATACGTAACGTCACAAAAATAAATGGCGTCACAAAATACATAACGTCACAAAAATAAATAATGTCACAAAATACATAACGTCACAAAAATAAATGACGTCACAAAAATAAATTAAGTCACAAAATACATAACGTCAAAAAAATAAATGACGTCACAAAATACATAACGTCACAAAAATAAATGACGTCACAAAATACATAACGTCACAAAAATAAATGACGTCACAAAATACATAACGTCACAAATAAATGACGACACAAAATACATAATGTCACAAAAAAAGACGTCAAAAAATACATAACGTCACAAAAATAAATGACGTCAAAAAATTTAATTAAGTCACAAAACATATTACGTCACAAAAAAAAATGACGTCACAAAATACATAACGTCACAAAAATTAATGACGTCACAAAATACATAACGTCACAAAATACATATCGTCACAAAAATAAATGACGTCTAAAAATACATAACGTCACAAAATACATAACGTCACAAAAATAAATGACGTCACAAAATATTAATTACGTCACAAAATACATAACGTCACAAAAAAAATGACGTCACAAAATACAAAACGTCACAAAAATAAATGACGTCACAAAATACATAACGTCACAAAAATAAATGACGTCACAAAAATTAATTAAGTCACAAAATACATAACTTCAGAAAAATAAATGACGTCACAAAAATTAATTACGTCATAAAATACATAACCTCACTAAAATAAATGACGTCACAAAATACATAACGTCACAAAAATAAATGACGTCAAAAATACATAACGTCACAAAAATAAATGACGACACAAAAATTAATTACGTCACAAAATACACATCGTCACAAAATACACAACGTCACAAAAATAAATGACGTCACAAAATACATAACGTCACAAAAATAAATGACGTCACAAAATACATAACGTCACAAAAATAAAAGACGTCACAAAAATTAATTAAGTCACAAAATACATAGCTTTACAAAAATAAATGACTTCACAAAAATTAATTACGTCACAAAATACATAACGTCACAAAAATAAATGACGTCACAAAATACATAACGTCACAAAAATAAATGACGTCACAAAATACATAACGTCACAAAAATAAATGACGTCACAAAATACATAACGTCACAAAAAAAAATGACGTCACAAAAT
Organism: Flexamia atlantica; assembly: GCA_035578135.1. Classification (NCBI taxonomy): domain Eukaryota; kingdom Metazoa; phylum Arthropoda; class Insecta; order Hemiptera; family Cicadellidae; genus Flexamia; species Flexamia atlantica. The sequence continues at coordinate 66,806 of JAQJVK010000204.1, forward strand.
ACATAACATCACAAAAAAAGACGTCACAAAATACATAACGTCACAAAAATAAATGACGTCACAATATATTAATTACGTCACAAAATACATAACGTCACAAAAATAAATGTTGTCACAAAATACATTACGTCACAAAATACATTACGTCACAAAATACATAACGTCACAAAAATAAATGACGTCACAAAATACATAATGTCACAAAAATAAATGACGTCACAAAATACATAACGTCACAAAAATAAATGACGTCACAAGATATTAATTATGTCACAAAATACATAACGTCACAAAAATAAATGACGTCACAAAATACATAACGTCACAAAATACATAACGTCACAAAATAAATGACGTCACAAAATACATAACGTCACAAAAATAACGTCACAAAATACATAACGTCACATAAATAAATGACGTCACAAAATACATAACGTCACAAAATACATAACGTCACAAAAATAAATGACGTCACAAAATACATAACGTCAAAAAAATAAATGACGTCATAAAATACTTAACGTCACAAAAATAAATAACGGCACAAAATACATAACGTCACAAAAATAAATGACGTCACAAAATACATAACCTCACAAAAATAAATGACGTCACAAAATACATAACGTCACAAAAATAAATATCGTCACAGAATACATAACGTCACAAAAATAAATGACGTCACAAAATACATAACGTCACAAAAATAAATGACGTCACAAAATATTAATTACGTCACAAAATACATAACGTCACAAAAATAAATGACGTCACAAAATATATAACGTCACAAAATACATAACGTCACAAAAATAAATGACGTCACAAAATACATAACGTCACAAAAATAAATGACGTCACAAAATACATAACGTCACAAAAATAAATGAAGTCACAAAATACATAACGTCACAAAAATAAATGACGTCACAAAATACGTTACGTCACAAAAATAAAAGACGTCACAAAATACATAACGTCACAAAAATAAATGACGTCACAAAATACATAACGTCACAAAAATAAATGACGTCACAAAATACATAACGTCACAAAAATAAATGACGTCACAAAATACATAACGTCACAAAAATAAATGACGTCACAAAATACATAACGTCACAAAAATAAATGACGTCACAAAATATTAATTACGTCACAAAATACATAACGTCACAAAAATAAATGACGTCACAAAATATATAACGTCACAAAATACATAACGTCACAAAAATAAATGACGTCACAAAATACATAACGTCACAAAAATAAATGACGTCACAAAATACATAACGTCACAAAAATAAATGAAGTCACAAAATACATAACGTCACAAAAATAAATGACGTCAGAAAATACGTTACGTCACAAAAATAAAAGACGTCACAAAATACATAACGTCACAAAAATAAATGACGTCACAAAATATTAATTACGTCACAAAATACATAACGTCACAAAAAAATGACGTTACAAAATACATAACGTCACAAAAATAAATGACGTCACAAAATACATAACGACACAAAAATAAATGACGTCACAAAAATTAATTAAGTCACAAAATACATTACGTCACAAAAATAAATGACGTCACAAAATACGTTACGTCACAAAAATAAATGACGTCACAAAAATAAATGACGTCACAAAATACATAACGTCACAAAAAAAATTATGTCACAAAATACATAACGTCACAAAAAAATGACGTCACAAAATACATAACGTCACAAAAATACATAACGTCACAAAAATAAATGACGTCACAAAATACAAAACGTCACAAAAATAAATGACGTCACAAAATACATAACGTCACAAAAATAAATGACGTCACAAAAATTAATTAAGTCACAAAATACATAACGTCACAAAAATAAATGACGTTACAAAATACGTTACGTCACAAAAATAAATGACGTCACAAAATACATAACGTCACAAAAATAAATGACGTCACAAAATATTAATTACGTCACAAAATACATAACGTCACAAAAAAATGACGTTACAAAATACATAACGTCACAAAAATAAATGACGTCACAAAATACATAACGTCAAATAAAAATGACGTCACAAAATACATAACGTCACAAAAATAAATGAAGTCACAAAATACATAACGTCACAAAAAAAATTACGTCACAAAATACATAACGTCACAAAAAAATGACGTCACAAAATACATAACGTCACAAAAATAAATGACGTCACAAAATACAAAACGTCACAAAAATAAATGACGTCACAAAATACATAACGTCACAAAAATAAATGACGTCACAAAATACATAACGTCACAAAATAAATGACGTCACAAAAATTAATTACGTCACAAAATACATAATGACACAAAAATAAATGACGTCACAAAATACATAACGTCAAAAACATTAATGACGTCACAAAATTCATAACGTCACAAAAATAAATAGCGTCACAAAATACATAACGTCACAAAAATAAATGACGTCACAAAATACATAACGTCACAAAAATAAATGACGTCACAAAAATTAATTAAGTCACAAAATACATAACGTCACAAAAATAAATGACGTCACAAAAATTAATTAAGTCACAAAATACATAACTTCACAAAAAAATGACGTCACAAAAATTAATTACGTCACAAAATACATAACGTCACAAAAATAAATGACGTCACAAAATACATAACGTCACAAAAATAAATGACGTAACAAAATACATAACGTCACAAAAATAAATGACGTCACAAAATCCATAACGTCACAAAATATGACGTCACAAAATACATAACGTCACAAAAAAGACGTCACAAAATACATAACGTCACAAAAATAAATGACGTCACAAATTATTAATTACGTCACAAAATACATAACGTCACAAAAATAAATGACGTCACAAAATACATAACGTCACAAAAACATAACGTCACAAAAATAAATGACGTCACAAAATACATAACGTCGCAAAAATAAATGACGTCATCAAATACATAATGTCACAAAAATAAATGACGTCACAAAATACATAACGTCACAAAAATAAATGACGTCACAAAATACAAAACGTCACAAAAATAAATGACGTCACAAAATATTAATCACGTCACAAAATGCATAACGTCACAAAAATAAATGACGTCAAAAAATACATAACGTCACAAAAATAAATGACGTCACAAAATACATAACGTCACAAAAATAAATTACGTCACAAAATACATAACGTCACAAAATACATAACGTCACAAAAATAAAAGGCGTCACAAAATACATAACGTCAAAAAAATGACGTCACAAAATACATAACGTCACAAAAATAAATGACGTCACAAAATACATAACGTCACAAAAATAAATGACGTCACAAAATACATAACGTCACAAAAATAAATGACGTCACAAAAATTAATTAAGTCACAAAATACATAACGTCAAAAAAATAAATGACGTCACAAAATACATAACGTCACAAAAATAAATGACGTCACAAAATACATAAAGTCACAAAAATAAATGACGTCACAAAATACATAACGTCACATAAAATGACGTCACAAAATACATAACGTCACAAAAAAAGACGTCACAAAATACATAACGTCACAAAAATAAATGACGTCACAAAATATTAATTACGTCACAAAATACATAACGTCACAAAAATAAATGACGTCACAAAATACATAACGTCACAAAAACATAACGTCACAAAAATAAATAACGTCACAAAATACACAACGTCAAAAAAATAAATGACGTTACAAAATACATGACGTCACAAAAATAAATGACGACACAAAATACATAACGTCACAAAAATAAATGACGTCACAAAATACATAACGTCACAAAAAAAATGACGTCACAAAATACATAACGTCACAAAAATAAATGACGTCACAAAATACAAAACGTCACAAAATACATAACGTCACAAAAATAAATGACGTAACAAAATACATAACGTCACAAAAATAAATGACGTCACAAAATACATAACGTCACAAAAAAAGACGTCACAAAATACATAACGTCACAAAAAAAGACGTCACAAAATACATAACGTCACAAAAATAAATGACGTCAAAAAATATTAATTACGTCACTAAATACATAACGTCACAAAAATAAATGACGTCACAAAATACATAACGTCACAAAAAAAATGACGTCACAAAATACATAACGTCACAAAAAATGACGTCACAAAATACATAACGTCACAAAAAAAGACGTCACAAAATACATAACGTCACAAAAATAAATGACGTCAAAAAATATTAATTACGTCACAAAATACATAACGTCACAAAAATAAATGACGTCACAAAATACATAACGTCACAAAAAAAATGACGTCACAAAATACATAACGTCACAAAAATAAATGACGTCACAAAATACATAACGTCACAAAAATAAATGACGTCACAAAATATATAACGTCACAAAAAATGACGTCACAAAATACATAACGTCAAAAAAAAGACGTCACAAAATACGTAACGTCACAAAAATAAATGACGTCACAAAATATTAATTACGTCACAAAATACATAACGTCACAAAACTAAATGACGTCACAAAATACATAACGTCACAAAAAAAATGACGTCACAAAATACATAACGTCACAAAAATAAATGACGTCACAAAATACATAACGTCACAAAAATAAATGACGTCTCAAAATATATAACGTCACAAAAATAATGACGTCACAAAATATAATTTACGTCACAAAATACATAACGTCACAAAAATAAATGACGTCACAAAATATTAATCACGTCACAAAATGCATAACATCACAAAAATAAATGACGTCACAAAAATTAATTAAGTCACAAAATACATAACGTCACAAAAAAAATTACGTCACAAAATACATAACGTCACAAAAAAATGACGTCACAAAATACATAACGTCACAAAAATAAATGACGTCACAAAATACAAAACGTCACAAAAATAAATGACGTCACAAAATACATAACGTCACAAAAATAAATGACGTCACAAAATACATAACGTCACAAAATAAATGACGTCACAAAAATTAATTACGTCACAAAATACATAATGTCACAAAAATAAATGACGTCACAAAATACATAACGTCAAAAACATTAATGACGTCACAAAATTCATAACGTCACAAAAATAAATAGCGTCACAAAATACATAACGTCACAAAAATAAATGACGTCACAAAATACATAACGTCACAAAAATAAATGACGTCACAAAAATTAATTAAGTCACAAAATACATAACGTCACAAAAATAAATGACGTCACAAAAATTAATTAAGTCACAAAATACATAACTTCACAAAAAAATGACGTCACAAAAATTAATTACGTCACAAAAAACATAACGTCACAAAAATAAATGACGTCACAAAATACATAACGTCACAAAAATAAATGACGTAACAAAATACATAACGTCACAAAAATAAATGACGTCACAAAATCCATAACGTCACAAAATATGACGTCACAAAATACATAACGTCACAAAAAAGACGTCACAAAATACATAACGTCACAAAAATAAATGACGTCACAAATTATTAATTACGTCACAAAATACATAACGTCACAAAAATAAATGACGTCACAAAATACATAACGTCACAAAAACATAACGTCACAAAAATAAATGACGTCACAAAATACATAACGTCACAAAAATAAATGACGTCATCAAATACATAATGTCACAAAAATAAATGACGTCACAAAATACATAACGTCACAAAAATAAATGACGTCACAAAATACAAAACGTCACAAAAATAAATGACGTCACAAAATATTAATCACGTCACAAAATGCATAACGTCACAAAAATAAATGACGTCAAAAAATACATAACGTCACAAAAATAAATGACGTCACAAAATACATAACGTCACAAAAATAAATTACGTCACAAAATACATAACGTCACAAAATACATAACGTCACAAAAATAAAAGGCGTCACAAAATACATAACGTCAAAAAAATGACGTCACAAAATACATAACGTCACAAAAATAAATGACGTCACAAAATACATAACGTCACAAAAATAAATGACGTCACAAAATACATAACGTCACAAAAATAAATGACGTCACAAAAATTAATTAAGTCACAAAATACATAACGTCAAAAAAATAAATGACGTCACAAAATACATAACGTCACAAAAATAAATGACGTCACAAAATACATAAAGTCACAAAAATAAATGACGTCACAAAATACATAACGTCACAAAAAATGACGTCACAAAATACATAACGTCACAAAAAAAGACGTCACAAAATACATAACGTCACAAAAATAAATGACGTCACAAAATATTAATTACGTCACAAAATACATAACGTCACAAAAATAAATGACGTCACAAAATACATAACGTCACAAAAACATAACGTCACAAAAATAAATAACGTCACAAAATACACAACGTCAAAAAAATAAATGACGTTACAAAATACATGACGTCACAAAAATAAATGACGACACAAAATACATAACGTCACAAAAATAAATGACGTCACAAAATACATAACGTCACAAAAAAATGACGTCACAAAATACATAACGTCACAAAAATAAATGACGTCACAAAATACAAAACGTCACAAAATACATAACGTCACAAAAATAAATGACGTAACAAAATACATAACGTCACAAAAATAAATGACGTCACAAAATACATAACGTCACAAAAAAAGACGTCACAAAATACATAACGTCACAAAAAAAGACGTCACAAAATACATAACGTCACAAAAATAAATGACGTCAAAAAATATTAATTACGTCACAAAATACATAACGTCACAAAAATAAATGACGTCACAAAATACATAACGTCACAAAAAAAATGACGTCACAAAATACATATCGTCACAAAAAATGACGTCACAAAATACATAACGTCACAAAAAAAGACGTCACAAAATACATAACGTCACAAAAATAAATGACGTCAAAAAATATTAATTACGTCACAAAATACATAACGTCACAAAAATAAATGACGTCACAAAATACATAACGTCACAAAAAAAATGACGTCACAAAATACATAACGTCACAAAAATAAATGACGTCACAAAATACATAACGTCACAAAAATAAATGACGTCACAAAATATATAACGTCACAAAAAATGACGTCACAAAATACATAACGTCAAAAAAAAAGACGTCACAAAATACGTAACGTCACAAAAATAAATGACGTCACAAAATATTAATTACGTCACAAAATACATAACGTCACAAAAATAAATGACGTCACAAAATACATAACGTCACAAAAACATAACGTCACAAAAATAAATAACGTCACAAAATACACAACGTCAAAAAAATAAATGACGTTACAAAATACATGACGTCACAAAAATAAATGACGACACAAAATACATAACGTCACAAAAATAAATGACGTCACAAAATACATAACGTCACAAAAAAAATGACGTCACAAAATACATAACGTCACAAAAATAAATGACGTCACAAAATACAAAACGTCACAAAATACATAACGTCACAAAAATAAATGACGTAACAAAATACATAACGTCACAAAAATAAATGACGTCACAAAATACATAACGTCACAAAAAAAGACGTCACAAAATACATAACGTCACAAAAAAAGACGTCACAAAATACATAACGTCACAAAAATAAATGACGTCAAAAAATATTAATTACGTCACAAAATACATAACGTCACAAAAATAAATGACGTCACAAAATACATAACGTCACAAAAAAATGACGTCACAAAATACATATCGTCACAAAAAATGACGTCACAAAATACATAACGTCACAAAAAAAGACGTCACAAAATACATAACGTCACAAAAATAAATGACGTCAAAAAATATTAATTACGTCACAAAATACATAACGTCACAAAAATAAATGACGTCACAAAATACATAACGTCACAAAAAAAATGACGTCACAAAATACATAACGTCACAAAAATAAATGACGTCACAAAATACATAACGTCACAAAAATAAATGACGTCTCAAAATATATAACGTCACAAAAATAAATGACGTCACAAAATATAATTTACGTCACAAAATGCATAACATCACAAAAATAAATGACGTCACAAAAATTAATTAAGTCACAAAATACATAACGTCACAAAAAAAATTACGTCACAAAATACATAACGTCACAAAATACATAACGTCACAAAAATAAATGGCGTCACAAAATACATAACGTCACAAAAATAAATGACGTCACAAAATACATAACGTCACAAAAATAAATGACGTCACAAAATACATAACGTCACAAAAATAAATGACGTCACAAAATACATAACGTCACAAAAATAAATGACGTCACAAAAATTGATTAAGTCACAAAATACATAACGTCAAAAAAAAATTACGTCACAAAATACATAACGTCACAAAATACATAACGTCACAAAAATAAATGGCGTCACAAAATACATAACGTCAAAAAAATAAATGACGCCACAAAATACATAACGTCACAAAAATAAATGACGTCACAAAATACATAACGTCACAAAAATAAATGACGTCACAAAATACATAACGTCACAAAAATAAATGACGTCACAAAATACATAACGTCACAAAAATAAATGACGTCACAAAATACATAACGTCACAAAAATAAATGACGTCACAAAAATTGATTAAGTCACAAAATACATAACTTCACAAAAATAAATGACGTCACAAAAATTAATTACGTCACATAATACATAACGTCACAAAAATGAATGACGTCAAAAAATACATAACGTCACAAAAATAAATGGCGTCACAAAATACATAACGTAACAAAAATAAATGACGTCACAAAATACATAACGTCACAAAAAAATGACGTCACAAAATACATAACGTCACAAAAAAAAAGACGTCATACATAACGTCACAAAAATAAATGACGTCACAAAATACATAACGTCACAAAAACATAACGTCACAAAAATAAATGACGTCACAAAATACATAACGTCACAAAAACATAACGTCACAAAAATAAATGACGTCACAAAATACATAACGTCAAAAAAATGACGTCACAAAATACATAACGTCACAAAAATAAATGACGTCACAAAATATTAATTACATCACAAAATACATAACGTCACAAAAATAAATGACGTCACAAAATACATAACGCCACAAAAATAAATGACGTCACAAAATATTAATCACGTCACAAAATGCATAACGTCACAAAAATAAATGACTTCAAAAAATTAACTAAGTCACAAAATACATAATTCACAAAAATAAATTACGTCACAATATACAAAACGTCACAAAATACATAACGTCACAAAAATAAATGGCTTCACAAAATACATAACGTCAAAAAAATGACGTCACAAAATACATAACGTCACAAAAATAAATGACGTCACAAAATACATAACGTCACAAAAATAAATGACGTCACAAAATACATAACGTCACAAAAACAAATGACGTCACAAAAATTAATTAAGTCACAAAATACATAACGTCAAAAAATAAATGTCGTCACAAAATACATAACAAAAAAATAAATCACGTCACAAAATACAAAACGTCACAAAAATAAATGACGTCACAAAATACATAACGTCACAAAAAATGACGTCACAAAATACATAACGTCACAAAAAAAGACGTCACAAAATACATAACGTCACAAAAATAAATGACGTCAAAAAATATTAATTACGTCACAAAATACATAACGTCACAAAAATAAATAACGTCACAAAATACATAACGTCACAAAAAAAATGACGTCACAAAATACATAACGTCACAAAAAAATGACGTCACAAAATACATAACGTCACAAAAATAAATGACGTCACAAAATATATAACGTCACAAAAATAAATGACGTCACAAAATATAATTTACGTCACAAAATACATAACGTCACAAAAATAAATGACGTCACAAAATATTAATCACGTCACAAAATGCATAACATGACAAAAATAAATGACGTCACAAAAATTAATTAAGTCACAAAATACATAACGTCACAAAAAAAAATTACGTCACAAAATACATAACGTCACAAAATACATAACGTCACAAAAATAAATGGCGTCACAAAATACATAACGTCACAAAAATCAATGACGTCACAAAATACATAACGTCACAAAAATAAATGACGTCACAAAAATTAATTAAGTCACAAAATACATAACGTCACAAAAATAAATTACGTCACAAAATACATAACGTCACAAAATACATAACGTCACAAAAATAAATGGCGTCACAAAATACATAACGTCACAAAAATTAATGACGTCACAAAATACATAACGTCACAAAAATAAATGACGTCACAAAATACATAACGTCACAAAAATAAATGGCGTCACAAAATACATAACGTCAAAAAAATAAATGACGCCACAAAATACATAACGTCACAAAAATAAATGACGTCACAAAATACATAACGTCACAAAAATAAATGACGTCACAAAATACATAACGTCACAAAAATAAATGACGTCACAAAATACATAACGTCACAAAAATAAATGACGTCACAAAATACATAACGTCACAAAAATAAATGACGTCACAAAAATTGATTAAGTCACAAAATACATAACTTCACAAAAATAAATGACGTCACAAAAATTAATTACGTCACATAATACATAACGTCACAAAAATGAATGACGTCACAAAATACATAACGTCACAAAAATAAATGGCGTCACAAAATACATAACGTAACAAAAATAAATGACGTCACAAAATACATAACGTCACAAAAAAATGACGTCACAAAATACATAACGTCACAAAAAAAAAGACGTCATACATAACGTCACAAAAATAAATGACGTCACAAAATACATAACGTCACAAAAACATAACGTCACAAAAATAAATGACGTCACAAAATACATAACGTCACAAAAACATAACGTCACAAAAATAAATGACGTCACAAAATACATAACGTCAAAAAAATGACGTCACAAAATACATAACGTCACAAAAATAAATGACGTCACAAAATATTAATTACATCACAAAATACATAACGTCACAAAAATAAATGACGTCACAAAATACATAACGTCACAAAAATAAATGACGTCACAAAATATTAATCACGTCACAAAATGCATAACGTCACAAAAATAAATGACTTCAAAAAATTAACTAAGTCACAAAATACATAATTCACAAAAATAAATTACGTCACAATATACATAACGTCACAAAATACATAACGTCACAAAAATAAATGGCTTCACAAAATACATAACGTCAAAAAAATGACGTCACAAAATACATAACGTCACAAAAATAAATGACGTCACAAAATACATAACGTCACAAAAATAAATGACGTCACAAAATACATAACGTCACAAAAATAAATGACGTCACAAAAATTAATTAAGTCACAAAATACATAACGTCACAAAAATAAATGGCGTCACAAAATACATAACGTCAAAAAAATAAATGACGCCACAAAATACATAACGTCACAAAAATAAATGACGTCACAAAATACATAACGTCACAAAAATAAATGACGTCACAAAATACATAACGTCACAAAAATAAATGACGTCACAAAATACATAACGTCACAAAAATAAATGACGTCACAAAATACATAACGTCACAAAAATAAATGACGTCACAAAAATTGATTAAGTCACAAAATACATAACTTCACAAAAATAAATGACGTCACAAAAATTAATTACGTCACATAATACATAACGTCACAAAAATGAATGACGTCACAAAATACATAACGTCACAAAAATAAATGGCGTCACAAAATACATAACGTAACAAAAATAAATGACGTCACAAAATACATAACGTCACAAAAAAATGACGTCACAAAATACATAACGTCACAAAAAAAAGACGTCATACATAACGTCACAAAAATAAATGACGTCACAAAATACATAACGTCACAAAAACATAACGTCACAAAAATAAATGACGTCACAAAATACATAACGTCACAAAAACATAACGTCACAAAAATAAATGACGTCACAAAATACATAACGTCAAAAAAATGACGTCACAAAATACATAACGTCACAAAAATAAATGACGTCACAAAATATTAATTACATCACAAAATACATAACGTCACAAAAATAAATGACGTCACAAAATATTAATCACGTCACAAAATGCATAACGTCACAAAAATAAATGACTTCAAAAAATTAACTAAGTCACAAAATACATAATTCACAAAAATAAATTACGTCACAATATACATAACGTCACAAAATACATAACGTCACAAAAATAAATGGCTTCACAAAATACATAACGTCAAAAAAATGACGTCACAAAATACATAACGTCACAAAAATAAATGACGTCACAAAATACATAACGTCACAAAAATAAATGACGTCACAAAATACATAACGTCACAAAAATAAATGACGTCACAAAAATTAATTAAGTCACAAAATACATAACGTCAAAAAATAAATGTCGTCACAAAATACATAACAAAAAAATAAATCACGTCACAAAATACAAAACGTCACAAAAATAAATGACGTCACAAAATACATAACGTCACAAAAAATGACGTCACAAAATACATAACGTCACAAAAAAAGACGTCACAAAATACATAACGTCACAAAAATAAATGACGTCAAAAAATATTAATTACGTCACAAAATACATAACGTCACAAAAATAAATGACGTCACAAAATACATAACGTCACAAAAAAAATGACGTCACAAAATACATAACGTCACAAAAAAAATGACGTCACAAAATACATAACGTCACAAAAATAAATGACGTCACAAAATATATAACGTCACAAAAATAAATGACGTCACAAAATATAATTTACGTCACAAAATACATAACGTCACAAAAATAAATGACGTCACAAAATATTAATCACGTCACAAAATGCATAACATGACAAAAATAAATGACGTCACAAAAATTAATTAAGTCACAAAATACATAACGTCACAAAAAAAAATTACGTCACAAAATACATAACGTCACAAAATACATAACGTCACAAAAATAAATGGCGTCACAAAATACATAACGTCACAAAAATAAATGACGTCACAAAATACATAACGTCACAAAAATAAATGACGTCACAAAAATTAATTAAGTCACAAAATACATAACGTCACAAAAATAAATTACGTCACAAAATACATAACGTCACAAAATACATAACGTCACAAAAATAAATGGCGTCACAAAATACATAACGTCAAAAAAATAAATGACGTCACAAAATACATAACGTCACAAAAATAAATGACGTCACAAAATACATAACGTCACAAAAATAAATGACGTCACAAAAATTAATTACGTCACAAAATACATAACGTCACAAAAATAAATGACGTCACAAAATACATAACGTCACAAAAAAATGACGTCACAAAAATTAATTAAGTCACAAAATACATAACTTCACAAAAGTAAATGGCGTCAAAAAAATTAATTACGTCACAAAATACATAACGTCACAAAAATAAATGACGTCACAAAATACATAACGTCACAAAAATAAATGGCGTCACAAAATACATAACGTAACAAATATAAATGACGTCACAAAATACATAACGTCACAAAAAAAAGACGTCACAAAATACATAACGTCACAAAAAAAGACGTCACAAAATACATAACGTCACAAAAATAAATGACGTCACAAAAATTAATTAAGTCACAAAATACATAACGTCACAAAAATAAATTACGTCACAAAATACATAACGTCACAAAATACATAACGTCACAAAAATAAATGACGTCACAAAATACTCATCGTCACAAAAATAAATGACGTCACAAAATACATAAGGTCACAAAAATAAATGACGTCACAAAAATTAATGACGTCACAAAATACATAACGTCACAAAATACATAACGTCACAAAAATAAATGACGTCACAAAATACTCATCGTCACAAAAATAAATGACGCACAAAATACATAAGGTCACAAAAATAAATGACGTCACAAAAATTAATTACGTCACAAAATACATAACGTCACAAAAATAAATGACGTCACAAAATACATAACGTCACAAAAATTAATGACGTCACGAAATACATAACGTCACAAAAATAAATGACGTCACAAAAATTAATTACGTCAAAAAATTAATTACGTCACAAAATACATAACGTCACAAAAATAAATGACGTCACAAAATACATAACGTCACAAAAATAAATGACGTCACAAAATACATAACGTAACAAAAATAAATTAAGTCACAAAATACATAACGTCACAAAAATAAATGACGTCAAAAAATTTAATTAAGTCACAAAACATATAACGTCACAAAAATAAATGACGTCACAAAATACATAACGTCACAAAAATTAATGACGTCACAAAATACATAACGTCACAAAATACATATCGTCACAAAAATAAATGACGTCACAAAATACATAACGTCACAAAATACATAACGTCACAAAAAAAATGACGTCACAAAATACATAACGTCACAAAAAAAATTACGTCACAAAATACATAACGTCACAAAAAAATAACGTCACAAAATACATAACGTCACAAAAAAAGACGTCACAAAATACATAACGTCAAAAAAATAAATGACGTCACAAAATATTAATCACGTCACAAAATACATAACGTCACAAAAATAAATGACGTCACAAAATACAAAACGTCACAAAAATAAATGACGTCACAAAATACATAACGTCACAAAAATAAATGACGTCACAAAAATTAATTTAGTCAAAAAATACATAACTTCACAAAAATAAATGACGACACAAAAATTAATTACGTCACAAAATACATAACGTCACAAAATACATAACGTCACAAAATACATAACGTCACAAAAATAAATGACGTCACAAAATACATAACGTCAAAAAAATTAATGACGTCACAAAATACATAACGTCACAAAAATAAATGACGTCACAAAATTAATTACGTCACAAGATACATAACGTCACAAAAATAAATGACGTCACAAAATACATAACGTCACAAAAATAAATGACGTCACAAAATACTCAACGTCACAAAAAAAATGACGTCACAAAATACATAACGTCACAAAAATAAATGAAGTCACAAAATACATAACGTCACAAAAATGAATGACGTCACAAAAATTAATTACGTCACAAAATACATAACGTCACAGAAAAAAATGACGTCACAAAATACATAACGTCACAAAAATTAATGACGTCACAAAATACATAACGTCACAAAAATAAATGACGTCACAAAAATTAATTACGTCAAAAAATTATTTACGTCACAAAATACATAACGTCACAAAAATAAATGACGTCACAAAATATATAACGTCACAAAATACATAACATCACAAAAATAAATGACGTCACAAAATACATAACGTCACAAAAATAAATGACGTCACAAAATACATAACGTAACAAAAATAAATGAAGTCACAAAATACATAACGTCACAAAAATAAATGACGTCAAAAAATTTAATTAAGTCACAAAACATATAACGTCACAAAAATAAATGACGTCACAAAATACATAACGTCACAAAAATTAATGACGTCACAAAATACATAACGTCACAAAATACATATCGTCACAAAAATAAATGACGTCACAAAATACATAACGTCACAAAATACATAACGTCACAAAAAAATGACGCCACAAAATACATAACGTCACAAAAAAATTACGTCACAAAATACATAACGTCACAAAAAAATGACGTCACAAAATACATAACGTCACAAAAAAAAGTAGTCACAAAATACATAAATTCAAAAAAATAAATGACGTCACAAAATATTAATCACGTCACAAAATACATAACGTCACAAAAATAAATGACGTCACAAAATACAAAACGTCACAAAAATAAATGACGTCACAAAATACATAACTTCACAAAAATTAATTACGTCACAAAATACATAACGTCACAAAATAAATAACGTCACAAAATACATAACGTCACAAAAATAAATGACGTCACAAAATACATAACGTCACAAAAATAAATGACGTCGCAAAATACATAACGTCAAAAAAATAAATGACGTCACAAAAATTAATTAAGTCACAAAATACATAACTTCACAAAAATAAATGATGTCACAAAAATTAATTACGTCACAAAATACATAACGTCACAAAAATAAATGACATCACAAAATACATAACGTCACAAAAATAAATGACGTCACAAAATATTAATTACGTCGTAAAATACATAACGTCACAAAAATAAATGACGTCAAAAAATATTAATTACATCACAAAATACATAACGTCACAAAAATAAATGACGTCACAAAATACATAACGTCACAAAAATAAATGACGTCACAAAATACATAACGTCACAAAAATAAATGACGTCACAAAATACATAACGTCAAAAAAATTAATGACTTCACAAAATACATAACGTCACAAAAATAAATGACGTCACAAAATTAATTACGTCACAAGATACATAACGTCACAAAATAAATGACGTCACAAAATACATAACGTCACAAAATACATAACGTCACAAAATACATAACGTCACAAAAATAAATGACGTCACAAAATACTCAACGTCACAAAAAAATGACGTCACAAAATACATAACGTCACAAAAATAAATGAAGTCACAAAATACATAACGTCACAAAAATAAATGACGTCACAAAAATTAATCACGTCACAAAATACATAACGTCACAAAAATAAATGACGTCACAAAATACATAACGTCACAAAAATTAATGACGTCACAAAATACATAACGTCAAAAAATAAATGACGTCACAAAAATAAATTACGTCAAAAAATTAATTACGTCACAAAATACATAACGTCACAAAAATAAATGACGTCACAAAATATATAACGTCACAAAATACATAACATCACAAAAATAAATGACGTCACAAAATACATAACGTCACAAAAATAAATGACGTCACAAAATAAATAACGTAACAAAAATAAATGAAGTCACAAAATACATAACGTCACAAAAATAAATGACGTCAAAAAATTTAATTAAGTCACAAAACATATAACGTCACAAAAATAAATGACGTCACAAAATACATAACGTCACAAAAATTAATGACGTCACAAAATACATAACGTCACAAAATACATATCGTCACAAAAATAAATGACGTCACAAAATATATAACGTCACAAAATACATAACGTCACAAAAAAATGACGTCACAAAATACATAACGTCACAAAAAAAATAACGTCACAAAATACATAACGTCACAAAAAAATGACGTCACAAAATACATAACGTCACAAAAAAAAAGACGTCACAAAATACAAAACGTCACAAAAATAAATGACGTCACAAAATACATAACGTCACAAAAATAAATGACGTCACAAAAATTAATTAAGTCACAAAATACATAACTTCACAAAAAAAAATGATGTCACAAAAATTAATTACGTCACAAAATACATTACGTCACAAAAATAAATGACGTCACAAAATACATAACGTCACAAAAATAAATGACGTCACAAAATACATAACGTCACAAAAATAAATGAGGTCACAAAATACATAATGTCACAAAAAAATGACGTCACAAAATACATAACATCACAAAAAATACGTCAAAAAATACATAACGTCACAAAAATAAATGACGTCACAAAATATTAATTTCGTCACAAAATACATAACGTCACAAAAATAAATGACGTCACAAAATACATAACGTCACAAAAACATAACGTCACAAAAATAAATGACGTCACAAAATACTCAACGTCACAAAAAAATGACGTCACAAAATACATAACGTCACAAAAATAAATGAAGTCACAAAATACATAACGTCACAAAAATAAATGACGTCACAAAAATTAATTACGTCACAAAATACATAACGTCACAAAAATAAATGACGTCACAAAATACATAACGTCACAAAAATTAATGACGTCACAAAATACATAACGTCACAAAAATAAATGACGTCACAAAAATAAATTACGTCAAAAAATTAATTACGTCACAAAATACATAACGTCACAAAAATAAATGACGTCACAAAATATATAACGTCACAAAATACATAACATCACAAAAATAAATGACGTCACAAAATACATAACGTCACAAAAATAAATTACGTCACAAAATACATAACGTCACAAAATACATAACGTCACAAAAATAAATGGCGTCACAAAATACATAACGTCAAAAAAATAAATGACGTCACAAAATACATAACGTCACAAAAATAAATGACGTCACAAAATACATAACGTCACAAAAATAAATGACGTCACAAAAATTAATTACGTCACAAAATACATAACGTCACAAAAATAAATGACGTCACAAAATACATAACGTCACAAAAAAATGACGTCACAAAAATTAATTAAGTCACAAAATACATAACTTCACAAAAGTAAATGGCGTCAAAAAAATTAATTACGTCACAAAATACATAACGTCACAAAAATAAATGACGTCACAAAATACATAACGTCACAAAAATAAATGGCGTCACAAAATACATAACGTAACAAATATAAATGACGTCACAAAATACATAACGTCACAAAAAAAAGACGTCACAAAATACATAACGTCACAAAAAAAGACGTCACAAAATACATAACGTCACAAAAATAAATGACGTCACAAAAATTAATTAAGTCACAAAATACATAACGTCACAAAAATAAATTACGTCACAAAATACATAACGTCACAAAATACATAACGTCACAAAAATAAATGACGTCACAAAATACTCATCGTCACAAAAATAAATGACGTCACAAAATACATAAGGTCACAAAAATAAATGACGTCACAAAAATTAATGACGTCACAAAATATATAACGTCACAAAATACATAACGTCACAAAAATAAATGACGTCACAAAATACTCATCGTCACAAAAATAAATGACGTCACAAAATACATAAGGTCACAAAAATAAATGACGTCACAAAAATTAATTACGTCACAAAATACATAACGTCACAAAAATAAATGACGTCACAAAATACATAACGTCACAAAAATTAATGACGTCACGAAATACATAACGTCACAAAAATAAATGACGTCACAAAAATTAATTACGTCAAAAAATTAATTACGTCACAAAATACATAACGTCACAAAAATAAATGACGTCACAAAATACATAACGTCACAAAAATAAATGACGTCACAAAATACATAACGTAACAAAAATAAATTAAGTCACAAAATACATAACGTCACAAAAATAAATGACGTCAAAAAATTTAATTAAGTCACAAAACATATAACGTCACAAAAATAAATGACGTCACAAAATACATAACGTCACAAAAATTAATGACGTCACAAAATACATAACGTCACAAAATACATATCGTCACAAAAATAAATGACGTCACAAAATACATAACGTCACAAAATACATAACGTCACAAAAAAAATGACGTCACAAAATACATAACGTCACAAAAAA
The DNA here is from genome assembly GCA_035578135.1 of Flexamia atlantica. NCBI lineage: Eukaryota > Metazoa > Arthropoda > Insecta > Hemiptera > Cicadellidae > Flexamia > Flexamia atlantica. The sequence continues at coordinate 86,425 of JAQJVK010000204.1, forward strand.
AATTACGTCACAAAATACATAACGTCACAAAAAAATGACGTCACAAAATACATAACGTCACAAAAAAAGACGTCACAAAATACATAACGTCAAAAAAATAAATGACGTCACAAAATATTAATCACGTCACAAAATACATAACGTCACAAAAATAAATGACGTCACAAAATACAAAACGTCACAAAAATAAATGACGTCACAAAATACATAACGTCACAAAAATAAATGACGTCACAAAAATTAATTTAGTCAAAAAATACATAACTTCACAAAAATAAATGACGACACAAAAATTAATTACGTCACAAAATACATAACGTCACAAAATACATAACGTCACAAAATACATAACGTCACAAAAATAAATGACGTCACAAAATACATAACGTCAAAAAAATTAATGACGTCACAAAATACATAACGTCACAAAAATAAATGACGTCACAAAATTAATTACGTCACAAGATACATAACGTCACAAAAATAAATGACGTCACAAAATACATAACGTCACAAAAATAAATGACGTCACAAAATACTCAACGTCACAAAAATAAATGACGTCACAAAATACATAACGTCACAAAAATAAATGAAGTCACAAAATACATAACGTCACAAAAATGAATGACGTCACAAAAATTAATTACGTCACAAAATACATAACGTCACAGAAAAAAATGACGTCACAAAATACATAACGTCACAAAAATTAATGACGTCACAAAATACATAACGTCACAAAAATAAATGACGTCACAAAAATTAATTACGTCAAAAAATTATTTACGTCACAAAATACATAACGTCACAAAAATAAATGACGTCACAAAATATATAACGTCACAAAATACATAACATCACAAAAATAAATGACGTCACAAAATACATAACGTCACAAAAATAAATGACGTCACAAAATACATAACGTAACAAAAATAAATGAAGTCACAAAATACATAACGTCACAAAAATAAATGACGTCAAAAAATTTAATTAAGTCACAAAACATATAACGTCACAAAAATAAATGACGTCACAAAATACATAACGTCACAAAAATTAATGACGTCACAAAATACATAACGTCACAAAATACATATCGTCACAAAAATAAATGACGTCACAAAATACATAACGTCACAAAATACATAACGTCACAAAAAAATGACGCCACAAAATACATAACGTCACAAAAAAATTACGTCACAAAATACATAACGTCACAAAAAAATGACGTCACAAAATACATAACGTCACAAAAAAAAGACGTCAAAAAATACATAAAGTCAAAAAAATAAATGACGTCACAAAATATTAATCACGTCACAAAATACATAACGTCACAAAAATAAATGACGTCACAAAATACAAAACGTCACAAAAATAAATGACGTCACAAAATACATAACTTCACAAAAATTAATTACGTCACAAAATACATAACGTCACAAAATACATAACGTCACAAAATACATAACGTCACAAAAATAAATGACGTCACAAAATACATAACGTCACAAAAATAAATGACGTCGCAAAATACATAACGTCAAAAAAATAAATGACGTCACAAAAATTAATTAATTCACAAAATACATAACTTCACAAAAATAAATGATGTCACAAAAATTAATTACGTCACAAAATACATAACGTCACAAAAATAAATGACATCACAAAATACATAACGTCACAAAAATAAATGACGTCACAAAATATTAATTACGTCGTAAAATACATAACGACACAAAAATAAATGACGTCAAAAAATATTAATTACATCACAAAATACATAACGTCACAAAAATAAATGACGTCACAAAATACATAACGTCACAAAAATAAATGACGTCACAAAATACATAACGTCACAAAAATAAATGACGTCACAAAATACATAACGTCAAAAAAATTAATGACTTCACAAAATACATAACGTCACAAAAATAAATGACGTCACAAAATTAATTACGTCACAAGATACATAACGTCACAAAATGAATGACGTCACAAAATACATAACGTCACAAAATACATAACGTCACAAAATACATAACGTCACAAAAATAAATGACGTCACAAAATACTCAACGTCACAAAAAAATGATGTCACAAAATACATAACGTCACAAAAATAAATGAAGTCACAAAATATATAACGTCACAAAATACATAACGTCACAAAAAAATGACGTCACAAAATACATAACGTCACAAAAAAATAACGTCACAAAATACATAACGTCACAAAAAAATGACGTCACAAAATACATAACGTCACAAAAAAAAGACGTCACAAAATACAAAACGTCACAAAAATAAATGACGTCACAAAATACATAACGTCACAAAAATAAATGACGTCACAAAAATTAATTAAGTCACAAAATACATAACTTCACAAAAATAAATGATGTCACCAAAATTAATTACGTCACAAAATACATTACGTCACAAAAATAAATGACGTCACAAAATACATAACGTCACAAAAATAAATGACGTCACAAAATACATAACGTCACAAAAATAAATGAGGTCACAAAATACATAATGTCACAAAAAAATGACGTCACAAAATACATAACATCACAAAAAATACGTCAAAAAATACATAACGTCACAAAAATAAATGACGTCACAAAATATTAATTTCGTCACAAAATACATAACGTCACAAAAATAAATGACGTCACAAAATACATAACGTCACAAAAACATAACGTCACAAAAATAAATTACGTCACAAAATACATAACGTCACAAATATAAATGACGTCACAAAATACATAACGTCACAAAAATAAATGACGTCACAAAATACATAACGTCACAAAAATAAATGACGTCAAAAAATATTAATTACGTCACAAAATACATAACTTCACAAAAATAAATGACGTCACAAAAATTAATTACGTCACAAAATACATAACGTCACAAAAATAAATGACGTCACAAAATACATAACGTCACAAAAAAATGACGTCACAAAAATTAATTAAGTCACAAAATACATAACTTCACAAAAGTAAATGGCGTCAAAAAAATTAATTACGTCACAAAATACATAACGTCACAAAAATAAATGACGTCACAAAATACATAACGTCACAAAAATAAATGGCGTCACAAAATACATAACGTAACAAATATAAATGACGTCACAAAATACATAACGTCACAAAAAAAAGACGTCACAAAATACATAACGTCACAAAAAAAGACGTCACAAAATACATAACGTCACAAAAATAAATGACGTCACAAAAATTAATTAAGTCACAAAATACATAACGTCACAAAAATAAATTACGTCACAAAATACATAACGTCACAAAATACATAACGTCACAAAAATAAATGACGTCACAAAATACTCATCGTCACAAAAATAAATGACGTCACAAAATACATAAGGTCACAAAAATAAATGACGTCACAAAAATTAATGACGTCACAAAATATATAACGTCACAAAATACATAACGTCACAAAAATAAATGACGTCACAAAATACTCATCGTCACAAAAATAAATGACGTCACAAAATACATAAGGTCACAAAAATAAATGACGTCACAAAAATTAATTACGTCACAAAATACATAACGTCACAAAAATAAATGACGTCACAAAATACATAACGTCACAAAAATTAATGACGTCACGAAATACTTAACGTCACAAAAATAAATGACGTCACAAAAATTAATTACGTCAAAAAATTAATTACGTCACAAAATACATAACGTCACAAAAATAAATGACGTCACAAAATACATAACGTCACAAAAATAAATGACGTCACAAAATACATAACGTAACAAAAATAAATTAAGTCACAAAATACATAACGTCACAAAAATAAATGACGTCAAAAAATTTAATTAAGTCACAAAACATATAACGTCACAAAAATAAATGACGTCACAAAATACATAACGTCACAAAAATTAATGACGTCACAAAATACATAACGTCACAAAATACATATCGTCACAAAAATAAATGAAGTCACAAAATACATAACGTCACAAAATACATAACGTCACAAAAAAAATGACGTCACAAAATACATAACGTCACAAAAAAAATTACGTCACAAAATACATAACGTCACAAAAAAATGACGTCACAAAATACATAACGTCACAAAAAAAGACGTCACAAAATACATAACGTCAAAAAAATAAATGACGTCACAAAATATTAATCACGTCACAAAATACATAACGTCACAAAAATAAATGACGTCACAAAATACAAAACGTCACAAAAATAAATGACGTCACAAAATACATAACGTCACAAAAATAAATGACGTCACAAAAATTAATTTAGTCAAAAAATACATAACTTCACAAAAATAAATGACGACACAAAAATTAATTACGTCACAAAATACATAACGTCACAAAATACATAACGTCACAAAATACATAACGTCACAAAAATAAATGACGTCACAAAATACATAACGTCAAAAAAATTAATGACGTCACAAAATACATAACGTCACAAAAAAAAATGACGTCACAAAATTAATTACGTCACAAGATACATAACGTCACAAAAATAAATGACGTCACAAAATACATAACGTCACAAAAATAAATGACGTCACAAAATACTCAACGTCACAAAAATAAATGACGTCACAAAATACATAACGTCACAAAAATAAATGAAGTCACAAAATACATAACGTCACAAAAATGAATGACGTCACAAAAATTAATTACGTCACAAAATACATAACGTCACAGAAAAAAATGACGTCACAAAATACATAACGTCACAAAAATTAATGACGTCACAAAATACATAACGTCACAAAAATAAATGACGTCACAAAAATTAATTACGTCAAAAAATTATTTACGTCACAAAATACATAACGTCACAAAAATAAATGACGTCACAAAATATATAACGTCACAAAATACATAACATCACAAAAATAAATGACGTCACAAAATACATAACGTCACAAAAATAAATGACGTCACAAAATACATAACGTAACAAAAATAAATGAAGTCACAAAATACATAACGTCACAAAAATAAATGACGTCAAAAAATTTAATTAAGTCACAAAACATATAACGTCACAAAAATAAATGACGTCACAAAATACATAACGTCACAAAAATTAATGACGTCACAAAATACATAACGTCACAAAATACATATCGTCACAAAAATAAATGACGTCACAAAATACATAACGTCACAAAATACATAACGTCACAAAAAAATGACGCCACAAAATACATAACGTCACAAAAAAATTACGTCACAAAATACATAACGTCACAAAAAAATGACGTCACAAAATACATAACGTCACAAAAAAAGGTAGTCACAAAATACATAAAGTCAAAAAAATAAATGACGTCACAAAATATTAATCACGTCACAAAATACATAACGTCACAAAAATAAATGACGTCACAAAATACAAAACGTCACAAAAATAAATGACGTCACAAAATACATAACTTCACAAAAATTAATTACGTCACAAAATACATAACGTCACAAAATACATAACGTCACAAAATACATAACGTCACAAAAATAAATGACGTCACAAAATACATAACGTCACAAAAATAAATGACGTCGCAAAATACATAACGTCAAAAAAATAAATGACGTCACAAAAATTAATTAATTCACAAAATACATAACTTCACAAAAATAAATGATGTCACAAAAATTAATTACGTCACAAAATACATAACGTCACAAAAATAAATGACATCACAAAATACATAACGTCACAAAAATAAATGACGTCACAAAATATTAATTACGTCGTAAAATACATAACGACACAAAAATAAATGACGTCAAAAAATATTAATTACATCACAAAATACATAACGTCACAAAAATAAATGACGTCACAAAATACATAACGTCACAAAAATAAATGACGTCACAAAATACATAACGTCACAAAAATAAATGACGTCACAAAATACATAACGTCAAAAAAATTAATGACTTCACAAAATACATAACGTCACAAAAATAAATGACGTCACAAAATTAATTACGTCACAAGATACATAACGTCACAAAATAAATGACGTCACAAAATACATAACGTCACAAAATACATAACGTCACAAAATACATAACGTCACAAAAATAAATGACGTCACAAAATACTCAACGTCACAAAAAAATGACGTCACAAAATACATAACGTCACAAAAATAAATGAAGTCACAAAATATATAACGTCACAAAATACATAACGTCACAAAAAAATGACGTCACAAAATACATAACGTCACAAAAAAATAACGTCACAAAATACATAACGTCACAAAAAAATGACGTCACAAAATACATAACGTCACAAAAAAAAGACGTCACAAAATACAAAACGTCACAAAAATAAATGACGTCACAAAATACATAACGTCACAAAAATAAATGACGTCACAAAAATTAATTAAGTCACAAAATACATAACTTCACAAAAATAAATGATGTCACCAAAATTAATTACGTCACAAAATACATTACGTCACAAAAATAAATGACGTCACAAAATACATAACGTCACAAAAATAAATGACGTCACAAAATACATAACGTCACAAAAATAAATGAGGTCACAAAATACATAATGTCACAAAAAAATGACGTCACAAAATACATAACATCACAAAAAATACGTCAAAAAATACATAACGTCACAAAAATAAATGACGTCACAAAATATTAATTTCGTCACAAAATACATAACGTCACAAAAATAAATGACGTCACAAAATACATAACGTCACAAAAACATAACGTCACAAAAATAAATTACGTCACAAAATACATAACGTCACAAATATAAATGACGTCACAAAATACATAACGTCACAAAAATAAATGACGTCACAAAATACATAACGTCACAAAAATAAATGACGTCAAAAAATATTAATTACGTCACAAAATACATAACTTCACAAAAATAAATGACGTCACAAAAATTAATTACGTCACATAATACATAACGTCACAAAAATGAATGACGTCACAAAATACATAACGTCACAAAAATAAATGGCGTCACAAAATACATAACGTAACAAAAATAAATGACGTCACAAAATACATAACGTCACAAAAAAATGACGTCACAAAATACATAACGTCACAAAAAAAAGACGTCATACATAACGTCACAAAAATAACTGACGTCACAAAATACATAACGTCACAAAAACATAACGTCACAAAATACATAACGTCACAAAAATAAATGGCGTCACAAAATACATAACGTCAAAAAAAAATGACGTCACAAAATACATAACGTCACTAAAATAAATGACGTCACAAAATACATGACGTCACAAAAATAAATGACGTCACAAAAATTGATTAAGTCACAAAATACATAACTTCACAAAAATAAATTACGTCACAAAAATTAATTACGTCACATAATACATAACGTCACAAAAATAAATGACGTCACAAAATATTAATCACGTCACAAAATGCATAACGTCGCTAAAATAAATGACGTCAAAAAATTAATTAAGTCACAAAATACATAACGTCACAAAAATAAATTACGTCACAATATACATAACGTCACAAAATACATAACGTCACAAAAATAAATGGCGTCACAAAATACATAACGTCAAAAAAATGACGTCACAAAATACATAACGTCACAAAAATAAATGACGTCACAAAATACATACCGTCACAAAAATAAATGACGTCACAAAATACATAACGTCACAAAAATAAATGACGTCACAAAATATTAATTACGTCACAAAATACATAACGTCACAAAAATAAATGACGTCACAAAATACATAACGTCACAAAAAAATGACGTCACAAAATACATAACGTCACAAAAATAAATGACGTCACAAAATACATAACGTCACAAAAATAAATGACGTCACAAAATATATAACGTCACAAAAATAAATGACGTCACAAAATATAATTTACGTCACAAAATACATAACGTCACAAAAATAAATGACGTCACAAAATATTAATCACGTCACAAAATGCATAACATCACAAAAATAAATGACGTCACAAAAATTAATTAAGTCACAAAATACATAACGTCACAAAAATAAATTACGTCACAAAATAGATAACGTCACAAAATACATAACGTCACAAAAATAAATGGCGTCACAAAATACATAACGTCACAAAAATAAATGACGTCACAAAATACATAACGTCACAAAAATAAATGACGTCACAAAAATTAATTAAGTCACAAAATACATAACGTCACAAAAATAAATTACGTCACAAAATACATAACGTCACAAAATACATAACGTCACAAAAATAAATGGCGTCACAAAATACATAACGTCAAAAAAATAAATGACGTCACAAAATACATAACGTCACAAAAATAAATGACGTCACAAAATACATAACGTCACAAAAATAAATGACGTCACAAAAATTAATTACGTCACAAAATACATAACGTCACAAAAATAATTGACGTCACAAAATACATAACGTCACAAAAAAATGACGTCACAAAAATTAATTAAGTCACAAAATACATAACTTCACAAAAATAAATGGCGTCAAAAAAATTAATTACGTCACAAAATACATAACGTCACAAAAATAAATGACGTCACAAAATACATAACGTCACAAAAATAAATCGCGTCACAAAATACATAACGTAACAAAAATAAATGACGTCACAAAATACATAACGTCACAAAAAAAAGACGTCACAAAATAAAAAAGACGTCACAAAATACTTAACGTCACAAAAATAAATGACGTCACAAAAATTAATTATGTCACAAAATACAAAACGTCACAAAAATAAATTACTTCACAAAATACATAACGTCACAAAATACATAACGTCACAAAATACATAACGTCACAAAATACATAACGTCACAAAAATAAATGACGTCAAAAAATACATAACGTCACAAAAATAAATGACGTCACAAAATACATAACGTCACAAAAATAAATGACGTCACAAAATACATAACGTCAAAAAAATTAATGACGTCACAAAATACATAACGTCACAAAAATAAATGACGTCACAAAATCAATTACGTCACAAGATACATAACGTCACAAAAATAAATGACGTCACAAAATACATAACGTCACAAAATACATAACGTCACAAAAATAAATGACGTCACAAAATACTCAACGTCACAAGAATAAATGACGTCACAAAATACATAAGGTCACAAAAATAAATGACGTCACAAAAATTAATTACGTCACAAAATACATAACGTCACAAAAATAAATGACGTCACAAAATACATAACGTCACAAAAATAAATGACGTCACAAAATACATAACGTCACAAAAATAAATGACGTCACAAAATACATAACGTCACAAATATAAATGACGTCACAAAATACATAACGTCACAAAAATAAATGACGTCACAAAATACATAACGTCACAAAAATAAATGACGTCAAAAAATATTAATTACGTCACAAAATACATAACTTCACAAAAATAAATGACGTCACAAAAATTAATTACGTCACATAATACATAACGTCACAAAAATGAATGACGTCACAAAATACATAACGTCACAAAAATAAATGGCGTCACAAAATACATAACGTAACAAAAATAAATGACGTCACAAAATACATAACGTCACAAAAAAATGACGTCACAAAATACATAACGTCACAAAAAAAAGACGTCATACATAACGTCACAAAAATAAATGACGTCACAAAATACATAACGTCACAAAAACATAACGTCACAAAATACATAACGTCACAAAAATAAATGGCGTCACAAAATACATAACGTCAAAAAAAAATGACGTCACAAAATACATAACGTCACTAAAATAAATGACGTCACAAAATACATGACGTCACAAAAATAAATGACGTCACAAAAATTGATTAAGTCACAAAATACATAACTTCACAAAAATAAATTACGTCACAAAAATTAATTACGTCACATAATACATAACGTCACAAAAATAAATGACGTCACAAAATATTAATCACGTCACAAAATGCATAACGTCGCTAAAATAAATGACGTCAAAAAATTAATTAAGTCACAAAATACATAACGTCACAAAAATAAATTACGTCACAATATACATAACGTCACAAAATACATAACGTCACAAAAATAAATGGCGTCACAAAATACATAACGTCAAAAAAATGACGTCACAAAATACATAACGTCACAAAAATAAATGACGTCACAAAATACATAACGTCACAAAAATAAATGACGTCACAAAATACATAACGTCACAAAAATAAATGACGTCACAAAAATTAATTAAGTCACAAAATACATAACGTCAAAAAAATAAATGTCGTCACAAAATACATAACAAAAAAATAAATGACGTCACAAAATACAAAACGTCACAAAAACAAATGACGTCACAAAATACATAACGTCACAAAAAATGACGTCACAAAATACATAACGTCACAAAAAAAAGACGTCACAAAATACATAACGTCACAAAAATAAATGACGTCACAAAATATTAATTACGTCACAAAATACATAACGTCACAAAAATAAATGACGTCACAAAATACATAACGTCACAAAAAAATGACGTCACAAAATACATAACGTCACAAAAATAAATGACGTCACAAAATACATAACGTCACAAAAATAAATGACGTCACAAAATATATAACGTCACAAAAATAAATGACGTCACAAAATATAATTTACGTCACAAAATACATAACGTCACAAAAATAAATGACGTCACAAAATATTAATCACGTCACAAAATGCATAACATCACAAAAATAAATGACGTCACAAAAATTAATTAAGTCACAAAATACATAACGTCACAAAAATAAATTACGTCACAAAATACATAACGTCACAAAATACATAACGTCACAAAAATAAATGGCGTCACAAAATACATAACGTCACAAAAATAAATGACGTCACAAAATACATAACGTCACAAAAATAAATGACGTCACAAAAATTAATTAAGTCACAAAATACATAACGTCACAAAAATAAATTACGTCACAAAATACATAACGTCACAAAATACATAACGTCACAAAAATAAATGGCGTCACAAAATACATAACGTCAAAAAAATAAATGACGTCACAAAATACATAACGTCACAAAAAAAATGACGTCACAAAATACATAACGTCACAAAAATAAATGACGTCACAAAAATTAATTACGTCACAAAATACATAACGTCACAAAAATAATTGACGTCACAAAATACATAACGTCACAAAAAAATGACGTCACAAAAATTAATTAAGTCACAAAATACATAACTTCACAAAAATAAATGGCGTCAAAAAAATTAATTACGTCACAAAATACATAACGTCACAAAAATAAATGACGTCACAAAATACATAACGTCACAAAAATAAATCGCGTCACAAAATACATAACGTAACAAAAATAAATGACGTCACAAAATACATAACGTCACAAAAAAAAGACGTCACAAAATACATAACGTCACAAAAAAAGACGTCACAAAATACTTAACGTCACAAAAATAAATGACGTCACAAAAATTAATTATGTCACAAAATACAAAACGTCACAAAAATAAATTACGTCACAAAATACATAACGTCACAAAATACATAACGTCACAAAATACATAACGTCACAAAATACATAACGTCACAAAAATAAATGACGTCAAAAAATACATAACGTCACAAAAATAAATGACGTCACAAAATACATAACGTCACAAAAATAAATGACGTCACAAAATACATAACGTCAAAAAAATTAATGACGTCACAAAATACATAACGTCACAAAAATAAATGACGTCACAAAATCAATTACGTCACAAGATACATAACGTCACAAAAATAAATGACGTCACAAAATACATAACGTCACAAAATACATAACGTCACAAAAATAAATGACGTCACAAAATACTCAACGTCACAAGAATAAATGACGTCACAAAATACATAAGGTCACAAAAATAAATGACGTCACAAAAATTAATTACGTCACAAAATACATAACGTCACAAAAATAAATGACGTCACAAAATACATAACGTCACAAAAATTAATGACGTCACAAAATACATAACGTCACAAAAATAAATGACGTCACAAAAATTAATTACGTCAAAAAATTAATTACGTCACAAAATACATAACGTCACAAAAATAAATGACGTCACAAAATACATAACATCACAAAAATAAATGACGTCACAAAATACATAACGTCACAAAAATAAATGACGTCACAAAATACATAACGTAACAAAAATAAATTAAGTCACAAAATACATAACGTCACAAAAATAAATGACGTCAAAAAATTTAATTAAGTCACAAAACATATAACGTCACAAAAATAAATGACGTCACAAAATACATAACGTCACAAAAATTAATGACGTCACAAAATACATAACGTCACAAAATACATATCGTCACAAAAATAAATGACGTCACAAAATACATAACGTCACAAAATACATAACGTCACAAAAAAAAGACGTCACAAAATACATAAAGTCACAAAAAAAATTACGTCACAAAATACATAACGTCACAAAAAAATGACGTCACAAAATACATAACGTCACAAAAAAAGACGTCACAAAATACATAACGTCAAAAAAATAAATGACGTCACAAAATATTAATCACGTCACAAAATACATAACGTCACAAAAATAAATGACGTCACAAAATACAAAACGTCACAAAAATAAATGACGTCACAAAATACATAACGTCACAAAAAAATGACGTCACAAAATACATAACGTCACAAAAAAAGACGTCACAAAATACATAACGTCAAAAAAATAAATGACGTCACAAAATATTAATCACGTCACAAAATACATAACGTCACAAAAATAAATGACGTCACAAAATACAAAACGTCACAAAAATTAATTACGTCACAAAATACATAACGTCACAAAATACGTAACGTCGCAAAATACATAACGTCACAAAAATAAATGACGTCACAAAATACATAACGTCAAAAAAATTAATGACGTCACAAAATACATAACGTCACAAAAATAAATGACGTCACAAAATTAATTACGTCACAAGATACATAACGTCACAAAAATAAATGACGTCACAAAATACATAACGTCACAAAAATAAATGACGTCACAAAATACTCAACGTCACAAAAATAAATGACGTCACAAAATACATAACGTCACAAAAATAAATGAAGTCACAAAATACATAACGTCACAAAAATGAATGACGTCACAAAAATTAATTACGTCACAAAATACATAACGTCACAAAAATAAATGACGTCACAAAATATATAACGTCACAAAATACATAACATCACAAAAATAAATGACGTCACAAAATACATAACGTCACAAAAATAAATGACGTCACAAAATACATAACTTAACAAAAATAAATGAAGTCACAAAATACATAACGTCACAAAAATAAATTACGTCAAAAAATTTAATTAAGTCACAAAACATATAACGTCACAAAAATAAATGACGTCACAAAATACATAACGTCACAAAAATTAATGACGTCACAAAATACATAACGTCACAAAATACATATCGTCACAAAAATAAATGACGTCACAAAATACATAACGTCACAAAATACATAACGTCACAAAAAAATGACGTCACAAAATACATAACGTCACAAAAAAATTACGTCACAAAATACATAACGTCACAAAAAAATGACGTCACAAAATACATAACGTCACAAAAAAAAGACGTCACAAAATACATAACGTCACAAAAATAAATGAAGTCACAAAATACATAACGTCACAAAAATAAATGACGTCACAAAAATTAATTACGTCACAAAATACATAACGTCACAAAAATAAATGACGTCACAAAATACATAACGTCACAAAAATAAATGACGTCACAAAATACATAACGTCACAAAATACATAACGTCACAAAAATAAATGACGTCACAAAATACTCAACGTCACAAAAATAAATGACGTCACAAAATACATAAGGTCACAAAAATAAATGACGTCACAAAAATTAATTACGTCACAAAATACATAACGTCACAAAAATAAATGACGTCACAAAATACATAACGTCACAAAAATTAATGACGTCACAAAATACATAACGTCACAAAAATAAATGACGTCACAAAAATTAATTACGTCAAAAAATTAATTACGTCACAAAATACATAACGTCACAAAAATAAATGACGTCACAAAATACATAACATCACAAAAATAAATGACGTCACAAAATACATAACGTCACAAAAATAAATGACGTCACAAAATACATAACGTAACAAAAATAAATTAAGTCACAAAATACATAACGTCACAAAAATAAATGACGTCAAAAAATTTAATTAAGTCACAAAACATATAACGTCACAAAAATAAATGACGTCACAAAATACATAACGTCACAAAAATTAATGACGTCACAAAATACATAACGTCACAAAATACATATCGTCACAAAAATAAATGACGTCACAAAATACATAACGTCACAAAATACATAACGTCACAAAAAAAATGACGTCACAAAATACATAAAGTCACAAAAAAATTACGTCACAAAATACATAACGTCACAAAAAAATGACGTCACAAAATACATAACGTCACAAAAAAAGACGTCACAAAATACATAACGTCAAAAAAATAAATGACGTCACAAAATATTAATCACGTCACAAAATACATAACGTCACAAAAATAAATGACGTCACAAAATACAAAACGTCACAAAAATAAATGACGTCACAAAATACATAACGTCACAAAATACATAACGTCACAAAATACATAACGTCGGAAAAAAATAAATGACGTCACAAAATACATAACGTCAAAAAAATTAATGACGTCACAAAATACATAACGTCACAAAAATAAATGACGTCACAAAATTAATTACGTCACAAGATACATAACGTCACAAAAATAAATGACGTCACAAAATACATAACGTCACAAAAATAAATGACGTCACAAAATACATAACGTCACAAAAATAAATGAAGTCACAAAATACATAACGTCACAAAAATGAATGACGTCACAAAAATTAATTACGTCACAAAATACATAACGTCACAGAAAAAAATGACGTCACAAAATACATAACGTCACAAAAATTAATGACGTCACAAAATACATAACGTCACAAAAATAAATGACGTCACAAAAATTAATTACGTCAAAAAATTATTTACGTCAAAAAATACATAACGTCACAAAAATAAATGACGTCACAAAATATATAACGTCACAAAATACATAACATCACAAAAATAAATGACGTCACAAAATACATAACGTCACAAAAATAAATGACGTCACAAAATACATAACGTAACAAAAATAAATGAAGTCACAAAATACATAACGTCACAAAAATAAATTACGTCAAAAAATTTAATTAAGTCACAAAACATATAACGTCACAAAAATAAATGACGTCACAAAATACATAACGTCACAAAAATTAATGACGTCACAAAATACATAACGTCACAAAATACATATCGTCACAAAAATAAATGACGTCACAAAATACATAACGTCACAAAATACATAACGTCACAAAAAAATGACGTCACAAAATACATAACGTCACAAAAAAATTACGTCACAAAATACATAACGTCACAAAAAAATGACGTCACAAAATACATAACGTCACAAAAAAAAGACGTCACAAAATACATAACGTCACAAAAATAAATGAAGTCACAAAATACATAACGTCACAAAAATAAATGACGTCACAAAAATTAATTACGTCACAAAATACATAACGTCACAAAAATAAATGACGTCACAAAATACATAACGTCACAAAAATTAATGACGTCACAAAATACATAACGTCACAAAAATTAATGACGTCACAAAAATAAATTACGTCACAAAATATTAATCACGTCACAAAATACATAACGTCACAAAAATAAATGACGTCACAAAATACAAAACGTCACAAAAATAAATGACGTCACAAAATACATAACTTCACAAAAATTAATTACGTCACAAAATACATAACGTCACAAAATACATAACGTCACAAAATACATAACGTCACAAAAATAAATGACGTCACAAAATACATAACGTCACAAAAATAAATGACGTCACAAAATACATAACGTAACAAAAATAAATTAAGTCACAAAATACATAACGTCACAAAAATAAATGACGTCAAAAAATTTAATTAAGTCACAAAACATATAACGTCACAAAAATAAATGACGTCACAAAATACATAACGTCACAAAAATTAATGACGTCACAAAATACATAACGTCACAAAATACATATCGTCACAAAAATAAATGACGTCACAAAATACATAACGTCACA
This sequence comes from Flexamia atlantica, assembly GCA_035578135.1. Classification (NCBI taxonomy): domain Eukaryota; kingdom Metazoa; phylum Arthropoda; class Insecta; order Hemiptera; family Cicadellidae; genus Flexamia; species Flexamia atlantica. The sequence goes on from JAQJVK010000204.1 coordinate 102,895, forward strand.
AAATACATAACGTCACAAAAAAAGACGTCACAAAATACATAAAGTCACAAAAAAAATTACGTCACAAAATACATAACGTCACAAAAAAATGACGTCACAAAATACATAACGTCACAAAAAAAGACGTCACAAAATACATAACGTCAAAAAAAGTAAATGACGTCACAAAATATTAATCACGTCACAAAATACATAACGTCACAAAAATAAATGACGTCACAAAATACAAAACGTCACAAAAATAAATGACGTCACAAAATACATAACGTCACAAAAATAAATGACGTCACAAAAATTAATTAAGTCACAAAATACATAACTTCACAAAAATAAATGACGACACAAAAATTAATTACGTCACAAAATACATAACGTCACAAAATACGTAACGTCGCAAAATACATAACGTCACAAAAATAAATGACGTCACAAAATACATAACGTCAAAAAAATTAATGACGTCACAAAATACATAACGTCACAAAAATAAATGACGTCACAAAATTAATTACGTCACAAGATACATAACGTCACAAAAATAAATGACGTCACAAAATACATAACGTCACAAAAATAAATGACGTCACAAAATACTCAACGTCACAAAAATAAATGACGTCACAAAATACATAACGTCACAAAAATAAATGAAGTCACAAAATACATAACGTCACAAAAATGAATGACGTCACAAAAATTAATTACGTCACAAAATACATAACGTCACAGAAAAAAATGACGTCACAAAATACATAACGTCACAAAAATTAATGACGTCACAAAATACATAACGTCACAAAAATAAATGACGTCACAAAAATTAATTACGTCAAAAAATTATTTACGTCACAAAATACATAACGTCACAAAAATAAATGACGTCACAAAATATATAACGTCACAAAATACATAACATCACAAAAATAAATGACGTCACAAAATACATAACGTCACAAAAATAAATGACGTCACAAAATACATAACGTAACAAAAATAAATGAAGTCACAAAATACATAACGTCACAAAAATAAATTACGTCAAAAAATTTAATTAAGTCACAAAACATATAACGTCACAAAAATAAATGATGTCACAAAATACATAACGTCACAAAAATTAATGACGTCACAAAATACATAACGTCACAAAATACATATCGTCACAAAAATAAATGACGTCACAAAATACATAACGTCACAAAATACATAACGTCACAAAAAAATGACGTCACAAAATACATAACGTCACAAAAAAATTACGTCACAAAATACATAACGTCACAAAAAAATGACGTCACAAAATACATAACGTCACAAAATAAAAGACGTCACAAAATACATAACGTCACAAAAATAAATGAAGTCACAAAATACATAACGTCACAAAAATAAATGACGTCACAAAAATTAATTACGTCACAAAATACATAACGTCACAAAAATAAATGACGTCACAAAATACATAACGTCACAAAAATAAATGACGTCACAAAATACATAACGTCACAAAATACATAACGTCACAAAAATAAATGACGTCACAAAATACTCAACGTCACAAAAATAAATGACGTCACAAAATACATAAGGTCACAAAAATAAATGACGTCACAAAAATTAATTACGTCACAAAATACATAACGTCACAAAAATAAATGACGTCACAAAATACATAACGTCACAAAAATTAATGACGTCACAAAATACATAACGTCACAAAAATAAATGACGTCACAAAAATTAATTACGTCAAAAAATTAATTACGTCACAAAATACATAACGTCACAAAAATAAATGACGTCACAAAATACATAACATCACAAAAATAAATGACGTCACAAAATACATAACGTCACAAAAATAAATGACGTCACAAAATACATAACGTAACAAAAATAAATTAAGTCACAAAATACATAACGTCACAAAAATAAATGACGTCAAAAAATTTAATTAAGTCACAAAACATATAACGTCACAAAAATAAATGACGTCACAAAATACATAACGTCACAAAAATTAATGACGTCACAAAATACATAACGTCACAAAATACATATCGTCACAAAAATAAATGACGTCACAAAATACATAACGTCACAAAATACATAACGTCACAAAAAAAATGACGTCACAAAATACATAAAGTCACAAAAAAATTACGTCACAAAATACATAACGTCACAAAAAAATGACGTCACAAAATACATAACGTCACAAAAAAAGACGTCACAAAATACATAACGTCAAAAAAATAAATGACGTCACAAAATATTAATCACGTCACAAAATACATAACGTCACAAAAATAAATGACGTCACAAAATACAAAACGTCACAAAAATAAATGACGTCACAAAATACATAACGTCACAAAATACATAACGTCACAAAATACATAACGTCGGAAAAAAATAAATGACGTCACAAAATACATAACGTCAAAAAAATTAATGACGTCACAAAATACATAACGTCACAAAAATAAATGACGTCACAAAATTAATTACGTCACAAGATACATAACGTCACAAAAATAAATGACGTCACAAAATACATAACGTCACAAAAATAAATGACGTCACAAAATACATAACGTCACAAAAATAAATGAAGTCACAAAATACATAACGTCACAAAAATGAATGACGTCACAAAAATTAATTACGTCACAAAATACATAACGTCACAGAAAAAAATGACGTCACAAAATACATAACGTCACAAAAATTAATGACGTCACAAAATACATAACGTCACAAAAATAAATGACGTCACAAAAATTAATTACGTCAAAAAATTATTTACGTCAAAAAATACATAACGTCACAGAAAAAAATGACGTCACAAAATACATAACGTCACAAAAATAAATGAAGTCACAAAATACATAACGTCACAAAAAAATTACGTCACAAAATACATAACGTCACAAAAAATGACGTCACAAAATACATAACGTCACAAAAAAAAGACGTCACAAAATACATAACGTCACAAAAATAAATGAAGTCACAAAATACATAACGTCACAAAAATAAATGACGTCACAAAAATTAATTACGTCACAAAATACATAACGTCACAAAAATAAATGACGTCACAAAATACATAACGTCACAAAAATTAATGACGTCACAAAATACATAACGTCACAAAAATAAATGACGTCACAAAAATAAATTACGTCACAAAATATTAATCACGTCACAAAATACATAACGTCACAAAAATAAATGACGTCACAAAAATACAAAACGTCACAAAAATAAATGACGTCACAAAATACATAACTTCACAAAAATTAATTACGTCACAAAATACATAACGTCACAAAAATAAATGACGTCACAAAATACATAACGTCACAAAAATAAATGACGTCGCAAAATACATAACGTCACAAAAATAAATGACGTCACAAAAATTAATTAAGTCACAAAATACATAACGTCACAAAAATAAATGACATCACAAAATACATAACGTCACAAAAATAAATGACATCACAAAATACATAACGTCACAAAAATAAATGACGTCACAAAATATTAATTACGTCGTAAAATACATAACGTCACAAAAATAAATGACGTCAAAAAATATTAATTACATCACAAAATACATAACGTCACAAAAATAAATGACGTCACAAAATACATAACGTCACAAAATACATAACGTCACAAAAATAAATGACGTAAAAAAATACATAACGTCACAAAAATAAATGACGTCACAAAATACATAACGTCACAAAAATAAATGACGTCACAAAATACATAACGTCAAAAAAATTAATGACGTCACAAAATACATAACGTCACAAAAATAAATGACGTCACAAAATTAATTACGTCACAAGATACATAACGTCACAAAATAAATGACGTCACAAAATACATAACGTCACAAAATACATAACGTCACAAAATACATAACGTCACAAAAATAAATGACGTCACAAAATACTCAACGTCACAAAAAAATGACGTCACAAAATACATAACGTCACAAAAATAAATGAAGTCACAAAATACATAACGTCACAAAAATAAATGACCTCACAAAAATTAATTACGTCACAAAATACATAACGTCACAAAAATAAATGACGTCACAAAATACATAACGTCACAAAAATTAATGACGTCACAAAATACATAACGTCACAAAAATAAATGACGTCACAAAAATTAATTACGTCACAAAATACATAACGTCATAAAAATAAATGACGTCACAAAATACATAACGTCACAAAAATTAATGACGTCACAAAATACATAACGTCACAAAAATAAATGACGTCACAAAAATTAATTACGTCAAAAAATTAATTACGTCACAAAATACATAACGTCACAAAAATAAATGACGTCACAAAATACATAACATCACAAAAATAAATGACGTCACAAAATACATAACGTCACAAAAATAAATGACGTCACAAAATACATAACGTAACAAAAATAAATGAAGTCACAAAATACATAACGTCACAAAAATAAATGACGTCAAAAAATTTAATTAAGTCACAAAACATATAACGTCACAAAAATAAATGACGTCACAAAATACATAACGTCACAAAAATTAATGACGTCACAAAATACATAACGTCACAAAAATAAATTACGTCAAAAAATTAATTACGTCACAAAATACATAACGTCACAAAAATAAATGACGTCACAAAATAAATAACGTCACAAAATACATAACATCACAAAAATAAATGACGTCACAAAATACATAACGTCACAAAAATAAATGACGTCACAAAATACATAACGTAACAAAAATAAATGAAGTCACAAAATACATAACGTCACAAAAATAAATGACGTCAAAAAATTTAATTAAGTCACAAAACATATAACGTCACAAAAATAAATGACGTCACAAAATACATAACGTCAAAAAAATTAATGACGTCACAAAATACATAACGTCACAAAATACATATCGTCACAAAAATAAATGACGTCACAAAATATATAACGTCACAAAATACATAACGTCACAAAAAATGACGTCATAAAATACATAACGTCACAAAAAAAATAACGTCACAAAATACATAACGTCACAAAAAAATGACGTCACAAAATACATAACGTCACAAAAAAAAGACGTCACAAAATACAAAACGTCACAAAAATAAATGACGTCACAAAATACATAACGTCACAAAAATAAATGACGTCACAAAAATTAATTAAGTCACAAAATACATAACTTCACAAAAATAAATGATGTCACAAAAATTAATTACGTCACAAAATACATAACGTCACAAAAATAAATGACGTCACAAAATACATAACGTCACAAAAATAAATGACGTCACAAAATACATAACGTCACAAAAATAAATGAGGTCACAAAATACATAATGTCACAAAAAAAATGACGTCACAAAATACATAACATCACAAAAAATACGTCACAAAATACATAACGTCACAAAAATAAATGACGTCACAAAATATTAATTTCGTCACAAAATCCATAACGTCACAAAAATAAATGACGTCACAAAATACATAACGTCACAAAAACATAACGTCACAAAAATAAATTACGTCACAAAATACATAACGTCACAAATATAAATGACGTCACAAAATACATAACGTCACAAAAATAAATGACGTCATAAAATACATAACGTCACAAAAATAAATGACGTCAAAAAATATTAATTACGTGACAAAATACATAACGTCACAAAAATAAATGACGTCACAAAATACATAACGTCACAAAAATAAATGGCGTCACAAAATACATAACCTCACAAAATACATAACGTCACAAAAATAAGTGACGTCACAAAATACATAACGTCACAAAAATAAATTACGTCACAAAATACATAACGTCACAAAAATAAATGACGTCACAAAATACATAACGTCACAAAAATAAATGACGTCACAAAATACATAACGTCACAAAAATAAATGACGTCACAAAATATATAACGTCACAAAAATAAATGACGTCACAAAATACATAACGTCACAAAAATAAATGACGTCACAAAATACATAACGTCTCAAAAATAAATGACGTCACAAAATACATAACGTCACAAAAATAAATGACGTCACAAAATACATAACGTCACAAAATAAATGACGTCACAAAAATTAATTTAGTCACAAAATACATAACGTCACAAAAATAAATTACGTCACAAAATACATAACGTCACAAAATACATAACGTCACAAAAATAAATGGCGTCACAAAATACATAACGTCAAAAAAATAAATGACGTCACAAAATACATAACGTCACAAAAACAAATGACGTCACAAAATACATAACGTCACAAAAATAAATGACGTCACAAAATATATAACGTCACAAAAATAAATGACGTCACAAAATACATAACGTCACAAAAATAAATGACGTCACAAAATACATAACGTCACAAAATAAATGACGTCACAAAAATTAATTTAGTCACAAAATACATAACGTCACAAAAATAAATGATGTCACAAAATACATATCGTCACAAAAATAAATGACGTCACAAAATACATAACGTAACAAAATACATAACGTCACAAAAATAAATGACATCACAAAATACATAACGTCACAAAAAAATTACGTCACAAAATACATGACGTCACAAAAAATGACGTCACAAAAAACATAACGTCACAAAAAAAAGACGTCAAAAAATACATAACGTCACAAAAATAAATGACGTCACAAAATATTTATTACGTCACAAAGTACATAACGTCACAAAAATAAATGACGTCACAAAATATATAACCTCACAAAAATAAATGACGTCACAAAATACATAACGTCACAAAAATAAATGACGTCACAAAAATTAATTAAGTCACAAAATACATAACTTCACAAAAATAAATGACGTCACAAAAATTAATTTCGTCACAAAATACATAACGTCACAAAAATAAATGACGTCCCAAAATACATAACGTCACAAAAATAAATGACGTCAAAAATACATAACGTAACAAAAATAAATGACGACACAAAAATTAATTACGTCACAAAATACATAACGTCACAAAATACATAACGTCACAAAATACATAACGTCAAAAAAATAAATGACGTCACAAAATACATAACGTCACAAAAACAAATGACGTCACAAAATACATAACGTCACAAAAATAAATGATGTCACAAAATACATAACGTCACAAAAATAAATGACGTCACAAAAATTAATTAAGTCACAAAATACATAACGTCAAAAAAATAAATGACGTCACAAAATACATAACGTCACAAAAAAAATCACGTCACAACATACATAACGTCACAAAAAAAATGACGTCACAAAATATATAACGTCACAAAAAAATGACGTCACAAAATACATAACGTCACAAAAAAAAGACGTCAGAAAATACATAACGTCACAAAAATAAATGACGTCAAAAAATTTAATTAAGTCACAAAACATATAACGTCACAAAAATAAATGACGTCACAAAATACATAACGTCACAAAAATTAATGACGTCACAAAATACATAACGTCACAAAATACATATCGTCACAAAAATAAATGACGTCACAAAATACATAACGTAACAAAATACATAACGTCACAAAAATAAATGACATCACAAAATACATAACGTCACAAAAAAATTACGTCACAAAATACATGACGTCACAAAAAATGACGTCACAAAATACATAACGTCACAAAAAAAAGACGTCAAAAAATACATAACGTCACAAAAATAAATGACGTCACAAAATATTTATTACGTCACAAAGTACATAACGTCACAAAAATAAATGACGTAACAAAATATAAAACCTCACAAAAATAAATGACGTCACAAAATACATAACGTCACAAAAATAAATGACGTCACAAAAATTAATTTCGTCACAAAATACATAACGTCACAAAAATAAATGACGTCCCAAAATACATAACGTCACAAAAATAAATGACGTCAAAAATACATAACGTAACAAAAATAAATGACGACACAAAAATTAATTACGTCACAAAATACATAACGTCACAAAATACATAAGGTCACAAAATACATAACGTCACAAAATACATAACGTCACAAAAATGAACGACGTCACAAAAATGAATTAAGTCACAAAATACATAACTTCACAAAAATAAATGACGTCACAAAAATTAATTACGTCACAAAATACATAACGTCACAAAAATAAATGACGTCACAAAATACATAACGTCACAAAAATAAATGACGTCACAAAATACATAACGTCACAAAAATAAATGACGTCACAAAATACATAACGCCACAAAAAAATGACGTCACAAAATACATAACATCACAAAAAAGACGTTACAAAATACATAACGTCACAAAAATAAATGACGTCACAAAATACATAAGGTCACAAAAATAAATGACGTCACAAAATACATAACGTCACAAAATACATAACGTCACAAAAATAAATGACGTCACAAAATACATAACGTCACAAAAAACATAACGTCACAAAAATAAATGACGTCACAAAATACATAACGTCACAAAAATAAATGGCGTCACAAAATACATAACGTCAAAAAAAATAAATGACGTCACAAAATACATAACGTCACAAAAATAAATGACGTCACAAAATACATAACGTCACAAAAATAAATGATGTCACAAAATACATAACGTCACAAAAATAAATGATGTCACAAAAATTAATTAAGTCACAAAATACATAACGTCAAAAAAATAAATGACGTCACAAAACACATAACGTCACAAAAAAATTACGTCAAAAAATACATAACGTCACAAAAATAAATGACGTCACAAAATATATAACGTCACAAAAAATGACGTCACAAAATACATAACGTCACAAAAAAAGACGTCACAAAATACATAACGTCACAAAAATAAATGACGTCAAAAAATTTAATTAAGTCACAAAACATATAACGTCACATAAATAAATGACGTCACAAAATACATAACGTCACAAAAATTAATGACGTCACAAAATACATAACGTCACAAAATACATATCGTCACAAAAATAAATGACGTCACAAAATACATAACGTCACAAAAATAAATGACGTCACAAAATATTAATTACGTCACAAAATACATAAGGTCACAAAAATAAATGACGTCACAAAATACAAAACGTCACAAAAATAAATGACGTCACAAAATACATAACGTCACAAAAATAAATGACGTCACAAAAATTAATTAAGACACAAAATACATAACTTCACAAAAATAAATGACGTCACAAAAATTAATTTCGTCACAAAATACATAACGTCACAAAAATAAATGACGTCAAAAATACACAACGTCACAAAAATAAATGACGACACAAAAATTAATTACGTCACAAAATACATAACGTCACAAAATACATAACGTCACAAAATACATAACGTCACAAAAATAAATGACGTCACAAAATACATAACGTCACAAAAATAAATGGCGTCAATAAAATACATAACTTCAAAAAAATAAATGACGTCACAAAATACATAACGTCACAAAAATAAATGACGTCACAAAATACATAACGTCACAAAAATAAATGACGTCACAAAATACATAACGTCACAAAAATAAATGACGTCACAAAATATTAATTACGTCACAAAATACATAACGTCACAAAAATAAATGACGTCACAAAATATTAATCACGTCACAAAATGCATAACGTCACAAAAATAAATCACGTCAAAAAATACATAACGTCACAAAAATAAATGATGTCAAAAAATACATAACGTCACAAAAATAAATGACGTAACAAAATACATAACGTCACAAAAATAAATGACGTCACAAAAATTAATTAAGTCACAAAATACATAACGTCACAAAAATAATTTACGTCACAAAATACATATGTAAAAACATACGTTATGTATGTTGTGACGTGATTTTTTTTGTGACGTTATGTATTTTGTGACATCATTTATTTTTGTGACGTTATGTATTTTTTGACGTGATTTATTTTTGTGACGTTATGCATTTTGTGACGTGATTAATATTTTGTGACGTCATTTATTTTTGTGACGTTATGTATTTTGTGACGTAATTAATATTTTGTGACGTCATTTATTTTTGTGACGTTATGTATTTTGTGACGTCATTTATTTTTGTGACGTTATGTATTTTGTGACGTCATTTATTTTTGTGACGTTATGTATTTTGTGACGTCATTTATTTTTTTGAAGTTATGTATTTTATTGACGCCATTTATTTTTGTGACGTTATGTATTTTGTGACGTCATTTATTTTTGTGACGTTATGTATTTTGTGACGTTATGTATTTTGTGACGTTATGTATTTTGTGACGTAATTAATTTTTGTGTCGTCATTTATTTTTGTGACGTTGTGTATTTTTGACGTCATTTATTTTTGTGACGTTATGTATTTTGTGACGAAATTAATTTTTGTGACGTCATTTATTTTTGTGAAGTTATGTATTTTGTGACTTAATTAATTTTTGTGACGTCATTTATTTTTGTGACGTTATGTATTTTGTGACGTCATTTATTTTTGTGACGTTTTGTATTTTGTGACGTCATTTTTTTTTGTGACCTTATGTATTTTGTGACGTAATTAATATTTTGTGACGTCATTTATTTTTGTGACGTTATGTATTTTGTGACGTCATTTATTTTTGTGACGATATGTATTTTGTGACGTTATGTATTTTGTGACGTCATTAATTTTTGTGACGTTATGTATTTTGTGACGTCATTTATTTATGTGACGTTATATGTTTTGTGACTTAATTACATTTTTTGACGTCATTTATTTTTGTGACGTTATGTATTTTGTGACGTCTTTTTTTGTGACGTTATGTATTTTGTGACGTCATTTTTTGTGACGTTATATATTTTGTGACGTCATTTATTTTTGTGACGTTATGTATTTTTTGACGTAATTTTTTTGTGACGTTATGTGTTTTGTGACGTCATTTATTTTTTTGACGTTATGTATTTTGTGACTTAATTAATTTTTGTGACATCATTTATTTTTGTGACGTTATGTATTTTGTGACATCATTTATTTTTGTGACGTTATGTATTTTGTGACGTCATTTATTTTTGTGACGTTATGTATTTTGTGACGTCATTTATTTTTTTTGACGTTATGTATTTTGTGACGCCATTTATTTTTGTGACGTTATGTATTTTGTGACGTCATTTATTTTTGTGACGTTATGTTTTTTGTGACGTTATGTATTTTGTGACGTCATTTATTTTTGTGACGTTATGTATTTTGTGACGTTATGTATTTTGTGACGTCATTTATTTTTGTGACCTTATGTATTTTGTGACGTCATTTATTTTTGTGACGTTATGTATTTTGTAACGTCTTTTTTGTGATGTTATGTATTTTGTGACGTCATTTTTTTGTGGCGTTATGTATTTTGTGACGTCATTTATTTTTGTGACGTTATGTATTTTGTGACGTCATTTATTTTTGTGACGTTATGTATTTTGTGACGTCATTTATTTTTGTGACGTTATGTATTTTGTGACGTAATTAATTTTTGTGACGTCATTTATTTTTGTGAAGTTATGTATTTTGTGACTTAATTCATTTTTGTGACGTCGTTCATTTTTGTGACGTTATGTATTTTGTGACGTTATGTATTTTGTGACCTTATGTATTTTGTGACGTTATGTATTTTGTGACGTAATTAATTTTTGTGTCGTCATTTATTTTTGTTACGTTATGTATTTTTGACGTCATTTATTTTTGTGACGTTATGTATTTTGGGACGTCATTTATTTTTGTGACGTTATGTATTTTGTGACGAAATTAATTTTTGTGACGTCATTTATTTTTGTGACGTTATGTATTTTGTGACGTCATTTATTTTTGTGAGGTTTTATATTTTGTTACGTCATTTATTTTTGTGACGTTATGTACTTTGTGACGTAATAAATATTTTGTGACGTCATTTATTTTTGTGACGTTATGTATTTTTTGACGTCTTTTTTTTGTGACGTTATGTATTTTGTGACGTCATTTTTTGTGACGTCATGTATTTTGTGACGTAATTTTTTTGTGACGTTATGTATTTTGTGATGTCATTTATTTTTGTGACGTTATGTATTTTGTTACGTTATGTATTTTGTGACGTCATTTATTTTTGTGACGATATGTATTTTGTGACGTTATGTATTTTGTGACGTCATTAATTTTTGTGACGTTATGTATTTTGTGACGTCATTTATTTTTGTGACGTTATATGTTTTGTGACTTAATTAAATTTTTTGACGTCATTTATTTTTGTGACGTTATGTATTTTCTGACGTCTTTTTTTTGTGACGTTATGTATTTTGTGACGTCATTTTTTTGTGACGTTATATATTTTGTGACGTCATTTTTTTTGTGACGTTATGTATGTTGTGACGTGATTTTTTTTGTGACGTTATGTATTTTGTGACGTCATTTATTTTTTTGACGTTATGTATTTTGTGACTTAATTAATTTTTGTGACGTCATTTATTTTTGTGACGTTATGTATTTTGTGACATCATTTATTTTTGTGACGTTATGTATTTTGTGACGTCATTTGTTTTTGTGACGTTATGTATTTTGTGACGTCATTTATTTTTTTGACGTTATGTATTTTGTGACGTTATGTATTTTGTGACGTTATGTATTTTGTGACGTAATTAATTTTTGTGTCGTCATTTATTTTTGTTACGTTATGTATTTTTGACGTCATTTATTTTTGTGACGTTATGTATTTTGGGACGTCATTTATTTTTGTGACGTTATGTATTTTGTGACGAAATTAATTTTTGTGACGTCATTTATTTTTGTGAAGTTATGTATTTTGTGACTTAATTAATTTTTGTGACGTCATTTATTTTTGTGACGTTATGTATTTTGTGACGTCATTTATTTTTGTGAGGTTATATATTTTGTGACGTCATTTATTTTTGTGACGTTATGTACTTTGTGACGTAATAAATATTTTGTGACGTCATTTATTTTTGTGACGTTATGTATTTTTTGACGTCTTTTTTTTGTGACGTTATGTATTTTGTGACGTCATTTTTTGTGACGTCATGTATTTTGTGACGTAATTTTTTTGTGACGTTATGTATTTTGTGATGTCATTTATTTTTGTGACGTTATGTATTTTGTTACGTTATGTATTTTGTGACGTCATTTATTTTTGTGACGATATGTATTTTGTGACATCATTTATTTTTGTGACGTTATGTATTTTGTGACGTCATTTGTTTTTGTGACGTTATGTATTTTGTGACGTCATTTATTTTTTTGACGTTATGTATTTTGTGACGCCATTTATTTTTGTGACGTTATGTATTTTGTGACGTTATGTATTTTGTGACGTAATTTATTTTTGTGACGTTATGTATTTTGTGACTAAATTAATTTTTGTGACGTCATTTATTTTGTGACGTTATGTATTTTGTGACGTCATTTATTTTTGTGACGTTATGTATTTTGTGACGTCATTTATTTTTGAGACGTTATGTATTTTGTGACGTCATTTATTTTTGTGACGTTATGTATTTTGTGACGTCATTTATTTTTGTGACGTTATATATTTTGTGACGTCATTTATTTTTGTGACGTTATGTATTTTGTGACGTCATTTATTTTTGTGACGTTATGTATTTTGTGACGTCATTTATTTTTGTGACGTTATGTATTTTGTGACGTAATTTATTTTTGTGACGTTATGAATTTTGTGACGTCACTTATTTTTGTGACGTTATGTATTTTGTGAGGTTATGTATTTTGTGACGCCATTTATTTTTGTGACGTTATGTATTTTGTGACGTCATTTATTTTTGTGACGTTATGTATTTTGTGACGTAATTAATATTTTTTGACGTCATTTATTTTTGTGACGTTATGTATTTTATGACGTCATTTATTTTTGTGACGTTATGTATTTTGTGACGTCATTTATATTTGTGACGTTATGTATTTTGTGACGTAATTTATTTTTGTGACGTTATGTTTTTGTGACGTTATGTATTTTGTGACGTCATTTATTTTTGTGACGTTATGTATTTTGTGACGAAATTAATATTTTGTGACGTCATTTATTTTTGTGACGTTATGTATTTTGTGACGTATTTTTTGTGATGTTATGTATTTTGTGACGTCATTTTTTTTGTGACATTATGTATTTTGTGACCTCATTTATTTTTGTGACGTTATGTATTTTGTGACGTCATTTATTTTTGTGACGTTATGTATTTTGTGACGTCATTTATTTTTGTGACGTTATGTATTTTGTGACGTAATTAATTTTTGTGACATCATTTATTTTTGTGAAGTTATGTATTTTGTGACTTAATTAATTTTTGTGACGTCATTTATTTTTGTGACGTTATGTATTTTGTGACGTCATTTATTTTTGTGACGTTTTGTATTTTGTGACGTCTTTTTTTTGTGACGTTATGTATTTTGTGACGTCATTTTTTTGTGACGTTATGTATTTTGTGACGTTATTTTTTTTGTGACGTTATGTATTTTATGACGTCATTTTTTGTGACGTTATGTATTTTGTGACGTAATTAATTTTTGTGACGTTATGTATTTTGTGACGAAATTAATATTTTGTGACGTCATTTATTTTTGTGACGTTATGTATTTTGTGACGTATTTTTTGTGATGTTATGTATTTTGTGACGTCATTTTTTTTGTGACATTATGTATTTTGTGACCTCATTTATTTTTGTGACGTTATGTATTTTGTGACGTCATTTATTTTTGTGACGTTATGTATTTTGTGACGTAATTTATTTTTGTGACGTTATGTTTTTGTGACGTTATGTATTTTGTGACGTCATTAATTTTTTTGACGTTATGTATTTTGTGACGTCATTTATTTTTGTGACGTTATATGTTTTGTGACTTAATTAAATTTTTTGACGTCATTTATTTTTGTGACGTTATGTATTTTGTGACTTCATTTATTTTTGTTACGTTATGTATTTTGTGACGTCATTTATTTTTGTGACGTTATGTATTTTGTGACGTCATTTATTTTTGTGATGTTATGTATTTTGTGACGTTATATATTTTGTGACGTCATTTATTTTTGTGACGTTATGTATTTTGTGACGTAATTAATTTTTTGACGTAATTTATTTTTGTGACGTTATGTATTTTGTGACGTCATTAATTTTTGTGACGTTATGTATTTTGTGACGTCATTTATTTTTGTGACGTTATATGTTTTGTGACTTAATTAAATTTTTTGACGTCATTTATTTTTGTGACGTTATGTATTTTGTGACTTAATTTATTTTTGTTACGTTATGTATTTTGTGACGTCATTTATTTTTGTGACGTTATGTATTTTGTGACGTCATTTATTTTTGTGATGTTATGTATTTTGTGACGTCATTTATTTTTGTGACGTTATGTATTTTGTGACGTAATTAATTTTTTGACGTAATTAATTTTTGTGACGTCATTTATTTTTGTGACGTTATGTATTTTGTGACGTCATTAATTTTTGTGACGTTATGTATTTTGTGACGTCATTTATTTTTGTGACGTTATGTATTTTGTGACGTAATTAATTTTTGTGACGTCATTTATTTTTGTGACGTTATGTATTTTGTGACGTCATTAATTTTTGTGACGTTATGTATTTTGTGACGTCATTTATTTTTGTGACGTTATGTATTTTGTGACGTAATTAATTTTTGTGAGGTCATTTATTTTTGTGACGTTATGTATTTTGTGACTTCATTTATTTTTGTGACGTTATGTATTTTGTGACGTCATTTTTTTGTGACGTTGAGTATTTTGTGACGTCATTTATTTTTGTGACGTTATGTATTTTGTGACGTTATGTATTTTGTGACGTTATGTATTTTGTGACGTCATTTATTTTGTGACGTTATGTATCTTGTGACGTAATTAATTTTGTGACGTCATTTATTTTTGTGACGTTATGTATTTTGTGACGTCATTAATTTTTTTGACGTTATGTATTTTGTGACGTCATTTATTTTTGTGACGTTATGTATTTTGTGACGTCATTTATTTTTGTGACGTTATGTATTTTTTTACGTCATTTATTTTTGTGACGTTATGTATTTTGTGACGTTATGTATTTTGTGACGTCATTTATTTTTGTGACGTTATGTATTTTGTGATGTAATTAATATTTTTTGACGTCATTTATTTTTGTGACGTTATGTATTTTACGACGTAATTAATATTTTGTGACGTCATTTATTTTTGTGACGTTATGTATTTTGTGATGTCATTTATTTTTGTGACGTTATGTATTTTGTGACGTAATTAATTTTTGTGACATCATTTATTTTTGTAAAGTTATGTATTTTGTGACTTAATTAATTTTTGTGACGTCATTTATTTTTGTGACGTTATGTATTTTGCGACGTCATTTATTTTTGTGACGTAATGTATTTTGTGACGTCATTTATTTTTGTGACGTTATGTATTTTGTGACGTTATGTATTTTGTGACGTAATTAATTTTTGTGAAGTTATGTATTTTGTGACGTCATTTATTTTTGTGACGTTTTGTATTTTTGTGACGTCATTTATTTTTGTGACGTTATGTATTTTGTGACGTTATGTATTTTGTGATGTCATTTATTTTTGTGACGTTATGTATTTTGTTACGTTATGTATTTTGTGACGTCATTTATTTTTGTGACGATATGTATTTTGTGACATCATTTATTTTTGTGACGTTATGTATTTTGTGACGTCATTTGTTTTTGTGACGTTATGTATTTTGTGACGTCATTTATTTTTTTGACGTTATGTATTTTGTGACGCCATTTATTTTTGTGACGTTATGTATTTTGTGACGTTATGTATTTTGTGACGTAATTTATTTTTGTGACGTTATGTATTTTGTGACTAAATTAATTTTTGTGACGTCATTTATTTTGTGACGTTATGTATTTTGTGACGTCATTTATTTTTGTGACGTTATGTATTTTGTGACGTCATTTATTTTTGAGACGTTATGTATTTTGTGACGTCATTTATTTTTGTGACGTTATGTATTTTGTGACGTCATTTATTTTTGTGACGTTATATATTTTGTGACGTCATTTATTTTTGTGACGTTATGTATTTTGTGACGTCATTTATTTTTGTGACGTTATGTATTTTGTGACGTCATTTATTTTTGTGACGTTATGTATTTTGTGACGTAATTTATTTTTGTGACGTTATGTATTTTGTGACGTCACTTATTTTTGTGACGTTATGTATTTTGTGAGGTTATGTATTTTGTGACGCCATTTATTTTTGTGACGTTATGTATTTTGTGACGTCATTTATTTTTGTGACGTTATGTATTTTGTGACGTAATTAATATTTTTTGACGTCATTTATTTTTGTGACGTTATGTATTTTATGACGTCATTTATTTTTGTGACGTTATGTATTTTGTGACGTCATTTATATTTGTGACGTTATGTATTTTGTGACGTAATTTATTTTTGTGACGTTATGTTTTTGTGACGTTATGTATTTTGTGACGTCATTTATTTTTGTGACGTTATGTATTTTGTGACGAAATTAATATTTTGTGACGTCATTTATTTTTGTGACGTTATGTATTTTGTGACGTATTTTTTGTGATGTTATGTATTTTGTGACGTCATTTTTTTTGTGACATTATGTATTTTGTGACCTCATTTATTTTTGTGACGTTATGTATTTTGTGACGTCATTTATTTTTGTGACGTTATGTATTTTGTGACGTCATTTATTTTTGTGACGTTATGTATTTTGTGACGTAATTAATTTTTGTGACATCATTTATTTTTGTGAAGTTATGTATTTTGTGACTTAATTAATTTTTGTGACGTCATTTATTTTTGTGACGTTATGTATTTTGTGACGTCATTTATTTTTGTGACGTTTTGTATTTTGTGACGTCTTTTTTTTGTGACGTTATGTATTTTGTGACGTCATTTTTTTGTGACGTTATGTATTTTGTGACGTTATTTTTTTTGTGACGTTATGTATTTTATGACGTCATTTTTTGTGACGTTATGTATTTTGTGACGTTATATATTTTGTGACGTCATTTATTTTTGTGACGATATGTATTTTGTGACGTTATGTATTTTGTGACGTCATTAATTTTTTTGACGTTATGTATTTTGTGACGTCATTTATTTTTGTGACGTTATATGTTTTGTGACTTAATTAAATTTTTTGACGTCATTTATTTTTGTGACGTTATGTATTTTGTGACTTCATTTATTTTTGTTACGTTATGTATTTTGTGACGTCATTTATTTTTGTGACGTTATGTATTTTGTGACGTCATTTATTTTTGTGATGTTATGTATTTTGTGACGTTATATATTTTGTGACGTCATTTATTTTTGTGACGTTATGTATTTTGTGACGTAATTAATTTTTTGACGTAATTTATTTTTGTGACGTTATGTATTTTGTGACGTCATTAATTTTTGTGACGTTATGTATTTTGTGACGTCATTTATTTTTGTGACGTTATATGTTTTGTGACTTAATTAAATTTTTTGACGTCATTTATTTTTGTGACGTTATGTATTTTGTGACTTCATTTATTTTTGTTACGTTATGTATTTTGTGACGTCATTTATTTTTGTGACGTTATGTATTTTGTGACGTCATTTATTTTTGTGATGTTATGTATTTTGTGACGTCATTTATTTTTGTGACGTTATGTATTTTGTGACGTAATTAATTTTTTGACGTAATTAATTTTTGTGACGTCATTTATTTTTGTGACGTTATGTATTTTGTGACGTCATTAATTTTTGTGACGTTATGTATTTTGTGACGTAATTAATTTTTTGACGTAATTAATTTTTGTGACGTCATTTATTTTTGTGACGTCATTTATTTTTGTGACGTTATGTATTTTGTGACGTCATTAATTTTTGTGACGTTATGTATTTTGTGACGTCATTTATTTTTGTGACGTTATGTATTTTGTGACGTAATTAATTTTTGTGAGGTCATTTATTTTTGTGACGTTATGTATTTTGTGACTTCATTTATTTTTGTGACGTTATGTATTTTGTGACGTCATTTTTTTGTGACGTTGAGTATTTTGTGACGTCATTTATTTTTGTGACGTTATGTATTTTGTGACGTTATGTATTTTGTGACGTTATGTATTTTGTGACGTCATTTATTTTGTGACGTTATGTATCTTGTGACGTAATTAATTTTGTGACGTCATTTATTTTTGTGACGTTATGTATTTTGTGACGTCATTAATTTTTTTGACGTTATGTATTTTGTGACGTCATTTATTTTTGTGACGTTATGTATTTTGTGACGTCATTTATTTTTGTGACGTTATGTATTTTTTTACGTCATTTATTTTTGTGACGTTATGTATTTTGTGACGTTATGTATTTTGTGACGTCATTTATTTTTGTGACGTTATGTATTTTGTGATGTAATTAATATTTTTTGACGTCATTTATTTTTGTGACGTTATGTATTTTACGACGTAATTAATATTTTGTGACGTCATTTATTTTTGTGACGTTATGTATTTTGTGATGTCATTTATTTTTGTGACGTTATGTATTTTGTGACGTAATTAATTTTTGTGACATCATTTATTTTTGTAAAGTTATGTATTTTGTGACTTAATTAATTTTTGTGACGTCATTTATTTTTGTGACGTTATGTATTTTGCGACGTCATTTATTTTTGTGACGTAATGTATTTTGTGACGTCATTTATTTTTGTGACGTTATGTATTTTGTGACGTTATGTATTTTGTGACGTAATTAATTTTTGTGAAGTTATGTATTTTGTGACGTCATTTATTTTTGTGACGTTTTGTATTTTTGTGACGTCATTTATTTTTGTGACGTTATGTATTTTGTGACGTTATGTATTTTGTGATGTCATTTATTTTTGTGACGTTATGTATTTTGTTACGTTATGTATTTTGTGACGTCATTTATTTTTGTGACGATATGTATTTTGTGACATCATTTATTTTTGTGACGTTATGTATTTTGTGACGTCATTTGTTTTTGTGACGTTATGTATTTTGTGACGTCATTTATTTTTTTGACGTTATGTATTTTGTGACGCCATTTATTTTTGTGACGTTATGTATTTTGTGACGTTATGTATTTTGTGACGTAATTTATTTTTGTGACGTTATGTATTTTGTGACTAAATTAATTTTTGTGACGTCATTTATTTTGTGACGTTATGTATTTTGTGACGTCATTTATTTTTGTGACGTTATGTATTTTGTGACGTCATTTATTTTTGAGACGTTATGTATTTTGTGACGTCATTTATTTTTGTGACGTTATGTATTTTGTGACGTCATTTATTTTTGTGACGTTATATATTTTGTGACGTCATTTATTTTTGTGACGTTATGTATTTTGTGACGTCATTTATTTTTGTGACGTTATGTATTTTGTGACGTCATTTATTTTTGTGACGTTATGTATTTTGTGACGTAATTTATTTTTGTGACGTTATGTATTTTGTGACGTCACTTATTTTTGTGACGTTATGTATTTTGTGAGGTTATGTATTTTGTGACGCCATTTATTTTTGTGACGTTATGTATTTTGTGACGTCATTTATTTTTGTGACGTTATGTATTTTGTGACGTAATTAATATTTTTTGACGTCATTTATTTTTGTGACGTTATGTATTTTATGACGTCATTTATTTTTGTGACGTTATGTATTTTGTGACGTCATTTATATTTGTGACGTTATGTATTTTGTGACGTAATTTATTTTTGTGACGTTATGTTTTTGTGACGTTATGTATTTTGTGACGTCATTTATTTTTGTGACGTTATGTATTTTGTGACGAAATTAATATTTTGTGACGTCATTTATTTTTGTGACGTTATGTATTTTGTGACGTATTTTTTGTGATGTTATGTATTTTGTGACGTCATTTTTTTTGTGACATTATGTATTTTGTGACCTCATTTATTTTTGTGACGTTATGTATTTTGTGACGTCATTTATTTTTGTGACGTTATGTATTTTGTGACGTCATTTATTTTTGTGACGTTATGTATTTTGTGACGTAATTAATTTTTGTGACATCATTTATTTTTGTGAAGTTATGTATTTTGTGACTTAATTAATTTTTGTGACGTCATTTATTTTTGTGACGTTATGTATTTTGTGACGTCATTTATTTTTGTGACGTTTTGTATTTTGTGACGTCTTTTTTTTGTGACGTTATGTATTTTGTGACGTCATTTTTTTGTGACGTTATGTATTTTGTGACGTTATTTTTTTTGTGACGTTATGTATTTTATGACGTCATTTTTTGTGACGTTATGTATTTTGTGACGTTATATATTTTGTGACGTCATTTATTTTTGTGACGATATGTATTTTGTGACGTTATGTATTTTGTGACGTCATTAATTTTTTTGACGTTATGTATTTTGTGACGTCATTTATTTTTGTGACGTTATATGTTTTGTGACTTAATTAAATTTTTTGACGTCATTTATTTTTGTGACGTTATGTATTTTGTGACTTCATTTATTTTTGTTACGTTATGTATTTTGTGACGTCATTTATTTTTGTGACGTTATGTATTTTGTGACGTCATTTATTTTTGTGATGTTATGTATTTTGTGACGTTATATATTTTGTGACGTCATTTATTTTTGTGACGTTATGTATTTTGTGACGTAATTAATTTTTTGACGTAATTTATTTTTGTGACGTTATGTATTTTGTGACGTCATTAATTTTTGTGACGTTATGTATTTTGTGACGTCATTTATTTTTGTGACGTTATATGTTTTGTGACTTAATTAAATTTTTTGACGTCATTTATTTTTGTGACGTTATGTATTTTGTGACTTCATTTATTTTTGTTACGTTATGTATTTTGTGACGTCATTTATTTTTGTGACGTTATGTATTTTGTGACGTCATTTATTTTTGTGATGTTATGTATTTTGTGACGTCATTTATTTTTGTGACGTTATGTATTTTGTGACGTAATTAATTTTTTGACGTAATTAATTTTTGTGACGTCATTTATTTTTGTGACGTTATGTATTTTGTGACGTCATTAATTTTTGTGACGTTATGTATTTTGTGACGTAATTAATTTTTTGACGTAATTAATTTTTGTGACGTCATTTATTTTTGTGACGTCATTTATTTTTGTGACGTTATGTATTTTGTGACGTCATTAATTTTTGTGACGTTATGTATTTTGTGACGTCATTTATTTTTGTGACGTTATGTATTTTGTGACGTAATTAATTTTTGTGAGGTCATTTATTTTTGTGACGTTATGTATTTTGTGACTTCATTTATTTTTGTGACGTTATGTATTTTGTGACGTCATTTTTTTGTGACGTTGAGTATTTTGTGACGTCATTTATTTTTGTGACGTTATGTATTTTGTGACGTTATGTATTTTGTGACGTTATGTATTTTGTGACGTCATTTATTTTGTGACGTTATGTATCTTGTGACGTAATTAATTTTGTGACGTCATTTATTTTTGTGACGTTATGTATTTTGTGACGTCATTAATTTTTTTGACGTTATGTATTTTGTGACGTCATTTATTTTTGTGACGTTATGTATTTTGTGACGTCATTTATTTTTGTGACGTTATGTATTTTTTTACGTCATTTATTTTTGTGACGTTATGTATTTTGTGACGTTATGTATTTTGTGACGTCATTTATTTTTGTGACGTTATGTATTTTGTGATGTAATTAATATTTTTTGACGTCATTTATTTTTGTGACGTTATGTATTTTACGACGTAATTAATATTTTGTGACGTCATTTATTTTTGTGACGTTATGTATTTTGTGATGTCATTTATTTTTGTGACGTTATGTATTTTGTGACGTAATTAATTTTTGTGACATCATTTATTTTTGTAAAGTTATGTATTTTGTGACTTAATTAATTTTTGTGACGTCATTTATTTTTGTGACGTTATGTATTTTGCGACGTCATTTATTTTTGTGACGTAATGTATTTTGTGACGTCATTTATTTTTGTGACGTTATGTATTTTGTGACGTTATGTATTTTGTGACGTAATTAATTTTTGTGAAGTTATGTATTTTGTGACGTCATTTATTTTTGTGACGTTTTGTATTTTTGTGACGTCATTTATTTTTGTGACGTTATGTATTTTGTGACGTGATTAATATTTTGTGACGTAATTTATTTTTGTGACGTCATTTATTTTTGTGACGTTATGTATTTTGTGACGTCATTAATTTTTGTGACGTTATGTATTTTGTGACGTCATTTATTTTTGTGACGTTATGTATTTTGTGACGTAATTAATTTTTGTGACGTCATTTATTTTTGTGACGTTATGTATTTTGTGACTTCATTTATTTTTGTGACGTTATGTATTTTGTGACGTCTTTTTTTTGTGACGTTATGTATTTTGTGACGTCATTTTTTGTGACGTTATGTATTTTGTGACGTAATTTTTTTGTGACGTTATGTATTTTGTGACTTCATTTATTTTTGTGACGTTATGTATTTTGTGACGTCATTTTTTTCTGTGACGTTATGTATTTTTTGACGTAAATAATTTTTTGACGTAATTAATTTTTGTGACGTCATTTATTTTTGTGACGTTATGTATTTTGTGACGTCATTAATTTTTGTGACGTTATGTATTTTGTGACGTCATTTTTTTCTGTGACGTTATGTATTTTGTGACGTAATTAATTTTTGTGACGTCATTCATTTTTGTGACGTTATGTATTTTGTGACGTCATTTATTTTTGTGACGTTTTGTATTTTGTGACGTCTTTTTTTTGTGACGTTATGTATTTTGTGACGTCATTTTTTTGTGACGTTATGTATTTTGTGACGTTATTTTTTTTGTGACGTTATGTATTTTATGACGTCATTTTTTGTGACGTTATGTATTTTGTGACGTTATATATTTTGTGACGTCATTTATTTTTGTGACGATATGTATTTTGTGACGTTATGTATTTTGTGACGTCATTAATTTTTTTGACGTTATGTATTTTGTGACGTCATTTATTTTTGTTACGTTATATGTTTTGTGACTTAATTAAATTTTTTGACGTCATTTATTTTTGTGACGTTATGTATTTTGTGACTTCATTTATTTTTGTTACGTTATGTATTTTGTGACGTCATTTATTTTTGTGACGTTATGTATTTTGTGACGTCATTTATTTTTGTGATGTTATGTATTTTGTGACGTTATATATTTTGTGACGTCATTTATTTTTGTGACGTTATGTATTTTGTGACGTAATTAATTTTTTGACGTAATTTATTTTTGTGACGTTATGTATTTTGTGACGTCATTAATTTTTGTGACGTTATGTATTTTGTGACGTCATTTATTTTTGTGACGTTATATGTTTTGTGACTTAATTAAATTTTTTGACGTCATTTATTTTTGTGACGTTATGTATTTTGTGACTTCATTTATTTTTGTTACGTTATGTATTTTGTGACGTCATTTATTTTTGTGACGTTATGTATTTTGTGACGTCATTTATTTTTGTGATGTTATGTATTTTGTGACGTCATTTATTTTTGTGACGTTATGTATTTTGTGACGTAATTAATTTTCTGACGTAATTAATTTTTGTGACGTCATTTATTTTTGTGACGTTATGTATTTTGTGACGTCATTAATTTTTGTGACGTTATGTATTTTGTGACGTCATTTATTTTTGTGACGTTATGTATTTTGTGACGTAATTAATTTTTGTGACGTCATTTATTTTTGTGACGTTATGTATTTTGTGACGTCATTAATTTTTGTGACGTTATGTATTTTGTGACGTCATTTATTTTTGTGACGTTATGTATTTTGTGACGTAATTAATTTTTGTGAGGTCATTTATTTTTGTGACGTTATGTATTTTGTGACTTCATTTATTTTTGTGACGTTATGTATTTTGTGACGTCATTTTTTTGTGACGTTGAGTATTTTGTGACGTCATTTATTTTTGTGACGTTATGTATTTTGTGACGTTATGTATTTTGTGACGTTATGTATTTTGTGACGTCATTTATTTTGTGACGTTATGTATCTTGTGACGTAATTAATTTTGTGACGTCATTTATTTTTGTGACGTTATGTATTTTGTGACGTCATTAATTTTTTTGACGTTATGTATTTTGTGACGTCATTTATTTTTGTGACGTTATGTATTTTGTGACGTCATTTATTTTTGTGACGTTATGTATTTTTTTACGTCATTTATTTTTGTGACGTTATGTATTTTGTGACGTTATGTATTTTGTGACGTCATTTATTTTTGTGACGTTATGTATTTTGTGATGTAATTAATATTTTTTGACGTCATTTATTTTTGTGACGTTATGTATTTTACGACGTAATTAATATTTTGTGACGTCATTTATTTTTGTGACGTTATGTATTTTGTGATGTCATTTATTTTTGTGACGTTATGTATTTTGTGACGTAATTAATTTTTGTGACATCATTTATTTTTGTAAAGTTATGTATTTTGTGACTTAATTAATTTTTGTGACGTCATTTATTTTTGTGACGTTATGTATTTTGCGACGTCATTTATTTTTGTGACGTAATGTATTTTGTGACGTCATTTATTTTTGTGACGTTATGTATTTTGTGACGTTATGTATTTTGTGACGTAATTAATTTTTGTGAAGTTATGTATTTTGTGACGTCATTTATTTTTGTGACGTTTTGTATTTTTGTGACGTCATTTATTTTTGTGACGTTATGTATTTTGTGACGTGATTAATATTTTGTGACGTAATTTATTTTTGTGACGTCATTTATTTTTGTGACGTTATGTATTTTGTGACGTCATTAATTTTTGTGACGTTATGTATTTTGTGACGTCATTTATTTTTGTGACGTTATGTATTTTGTGACGTAATTAATTTTTGTGACGTCATTTATTTTTGTGACGTTATGTATTTTGTGACTTCATTTATTTTTGTGACGTTATGTATTTTGTGACGTCTTTTTTTTGTGACGTTATGTATTTTGTGACGTCATTTTTTGTGACGTTATGTATTTTGTGACGTAATTTTTTTGTGACGTTATGTATTTTGTGACTTCATTTATTTTTGTGACGTTATGTATTTTGTGACGTCATTTTTTTCTGTGACGTTATGTATTTTTTGACGTAAATAATTTTTTGACGTAATTAATTTTTGTGACGTCATTTATTTTTGTGACGTTATGTATTTTGTGACGTCATTAATTTTTGTGACGTTATGTATTTTGTGACGTCATTTTTTTCTGTGACGTTATGTATTTTGTGACGTAATTAATTTTTGTGACGTCATTCATTTTTGTGACGTTATGTATTTTGTGACTTCATTTATTTTTGTGACGTTATGTATTTTGTGACGTCATTTATTTTTGTGACGTTATGTATTTTGTGACGTCATTTATTTTTGTGACGTTATGTATCTTGTGACGTAATTAATTTTGTGACGTCATTTATTTTTGTGACGTTATGTATTTTGTGACGTCTTTTTTTGTGACGTTATGTATTTTGTGACGTCATTTTTTTGTGACGTTATGTATTTTGTGACGTAATTTTTTTGTGACGTTATGTATTTTGTGACGTCATTTTTTTGTGACGTTATGTATTTTGTGACGTTATGTATTTTGTGACGTCATTTATTTTTGTGACGATATGTATTTTGTGACGTTATGTATTTTGTGACGTCATTAATTTTTGTGACGTTATGTATTTTGTGACGTCATTTATTTTTGTGACGTTATGTATTTTGTGACGTTATGTATTTTGTGACGTCATTTATTTTTGTGACGATATGTATTTTGTGACGTTATGTATTTTGTGACGTCATTAATTTTTGTGACGTTATGTATTTTGTGACGTCATTTATTTTTGTGACGTTATATGTTTTGTGACTTAATTAAATTTTTTGACGTCATTTATTTTTGTGACGTTATGTATTTTGTGACTTAATTTATTTTTGTTACGTTATGTATTTTGTGACGTCATTTATTTTTGTGACGTTATGTATTTTGTGACGTCATTTATTTTTGTGATGTTATGTATTTTGTGACGTCATTTATTTTTGTGACGTTATGTATTTTGTGACGTAATTAATTTTTTGACGTAATTAATTTTTGTGACGTCATTTATTTTTGTGACGTTATGTATTTTGTGACGTCATTAATTTTTGTGACGTTATGTATTTTGTGACGTCATTTATTTTTGTGACGTTATGTATTTTGTGACGTAATTAATTTTTGTGACGTCATTTATTTTTGTGACCTTATGTATTTTGTGACGTCATTTATTTTTGTGACGTTGAGTATTTTGTGACGTCATTTATTTTTGTGACGTTATGTATTTTGTGACGTTATGTATTTTGTGACGTCATTTATTTTTGTGACGTCATGTATTTTGTGACGTCATTTATTTTTGTGACGTTATGTATTTTGTGACGTAATTAATTTTTGTGACGTCATTTATTTTTGTGACGTTATGTATTTTGTGACTTCATTTATTTTTGTGACGTTATGTATTTTGTGACGTCTTTTTTTTGTGACGTTATGTATTTTGTGACGTCATTTTTTTGTGACGTTATGTATTTTGTGACGTAATTTTTTTGTGACGTTATGTATTTTGTGACGTCATTTTTTTGTGACGTTATGTATTTTGTGACGTTATGTATTTTGTGACGTCATTTATTTTTGTGACGATATGTATTTTGTGACGTTATGTATTTTGTGACGTCATTAATTTTTGTGACGTTATGTATTTTGTGACGTCATTTATTTTTGTGACGTTATATGTTTTGTGACTTAATTAAATTTTTTGACGTAATTTATTTTTGTGACGTTATGTATTTTGTGACTTCATTTATTTTTGTTACGTTATGTATTTTGTGACGTCATTTATTTTTGTGACGTTATGTATTTTGTGACGTCATTTATTTTTGTGATGTTATGTATTTTGTGACGTTATATATTTTGTGACGTCATTTATTTTTGTGACGTTATGTATTTTGTGACGTAAATAATTTTTTGACGTAATTAATTTTTGTGACGTCATTTATTTTTGTGACGTTATGTATTTTGTGACGTCATTAATTTTTGTGACGTTATGTATTTTGTGACGTCATTTTTTTCTGTGAAGTTATGTATTTTGTGACGTAATTAATTTTTGTGACGTCATTCATTTTTGTGACGTTATGTATTTGTGACTTCATTTATTTTTGTGACGTTATGTATTTTGTGACGTCATTTATTTTTGTGACGTTGAGTATTTTGTGACGTCATTTATTTTTGTGACGTTATGTATTTTGTGACGTCATTTATTTTTGTGACGTTATGTATCTTGTGACGTAATTAATTTTGTGACGTCATTTATTTTTGTGACGTTATGTATTTTGTGACGTCATTAATTTTTTTGACGTTATGTATTTTGTGACGTCATTTATTTTTGTGACGTTATGTATTTTGCGACGTTACGTATTTTGTGACGTTATGTATTTTGTGACGTAATTAATTTTTGTGTCGTCATTTATTTTTGTGAAGTTATGTATTTTGTGACTTAATTAATTTTTGTGACGTCATTTATTTTTGTGACGTTATGTATTTTGTGACGTCATTTATTTTTGTGACGTTTTGTATTTTGTGACGTCATTTATTTTTGTGACGTTATGTATTTTGTGACGTGATTAATATTTTGTGACGTCATTTATTTTTTTGACGTTATGTATTTTGTGACGTCTTTTTTTGTGACGTTATGTATTTTGTGACGTCATTTTTTTGTGACGTTATGTATTTTGTGACGTAATTTTTTTTGTGACTTTATGTATTTTGTGACGTCTTTTTTTGTGACGTTATGTATTTTGTGACGTTATGTATTTTGTGACGTCATTTATTTTTGTGACGATATGTATTTTGTGACGTTATGTATTTTGTGACGTCATTAATTTTTGTGACGTTATGTATTTTGTGACGTCATTTATTTTTGTGACGTTATATGTTTTGTGACTTAATTAAATTTTTTGACGTCATTTATTTTTGTGACGTTATGTATTTTGTGACTTAATTTATTTTTGTTACGTTATGTATTTTGTGACGTCATTTATTTTTGTGACGTTATGTATTTTGTGACGTCATTTATTTTTGTGACGTTATGTATTTTGTGACGTTATGTATTTTGTGACGTTATGTATTTTGTGACGTAATTAATTTTTGTGAAGTTATGTATTTTGTGACGTCATTTATTTTTGTGACGTTTTGTATTTTGTGACGTCATTTATTTTTTTGACGTTATGTATTTTGTGACGTGATTAATATTTTGTGACGTAATTTATTTTTGTGACGTCATTAATTTTTGTGACGTTATGTATTTTGTGACGTCATTAATTTTTGTGACGTTATGTATTTTGTGACGTCATTTATTTTTGTGACGTTATGTATTTTGTGACGTAATTAATTTTTGTGACGTCATTTATTTTTGTGACGTTATGTATTTTGTGACTTCATTTATTTTTGTGACGTTATGTATTTTGTGACGTCTTTTTTTGTGACGTTATGTATTTTGTGACGTCATTTTTTTGTGACGTTATGTATTTTGTGACGTAATTTTTTTGTGACGTTATGTATTTTGTGACGTCATTTTTTTGTGACGTTATGTATTTTGTGACGTTATGTATTTTGTGACGTCATTTATTTTTGTGACGATATGTATTTTGTGACGTTATGTATTTTGTGACGTCATTAATTTTTGTGACGTTATGTATTTTGTGACGTCATTTATTTTTGTGACGTTATATGTTTTGTGACTTAATTAAATTTTTTGACGTAATTTATTTTTGTGACGTTATGTATTTTGTGACTTCATTTATTTTTGTTACGTTATGTATTTTGTGACGTCATTTATTTTTGTGACGTTATGTATTTTGTGACGTCATTTATTTTTGTGATGTTATGTATTTTGTGACGTTATATATTTTGTGACGTCATTTATTTTTGTGACGTTATGTATTTTTTGACGTAAATAATTTTTTGACGTAATTAATTTTTGTGACGTCATTTATTTTTGTGACGTTATGTATTTTGTGACGTCATTAATTTTTGTGACGTTATGTATTTTGTGACGTCATTTTTTTCTGTGACGTTATGTATTTTGTGACGTAATTAATTTTTGTGACGTCATTCATTTTTGTGACGTTATGTATTTTGTGACTTCATTTATTTTTGTGACGTTATGTATTTTGTGACGTCATTTATTTTTGTGACGTTATGTATTTTGTGACGTCATTTATTTTTGTGACGTTATGTATCTTGTGACGTAATTAATTTTGTGACGTCATTTATTTTTGTGACGTTATGTATTTTGTGACGTCATTAATTTTTTTGACGTTATGTATTTTGTGACGTCATTTATTTTTTTCCAACGTTATGTATTTTGTGACGTTATGTATTTTGTGACGTTATGTATTTTGTGACGTCATTTATTTTTGTGACGTTTTGTATTTTGTGACGTCATTTATTTTTGTGACGTTATGTATTTTGTGACGTGATTAATATTTTGTGACGTCATTTATTTTTTTGACGTTATGTATTTTGTGACGTCTTTTTTTGTGACGTTATGTATTTTGTGACGTCATTTTTTTGTGACGTTATGTATTTTGTGACGTAATTTTTTTGTGACTTTATGTATTTTGTGACGTCATTTTTTTTGTGACGTTATGTATTTTGTGACGTTATGTATTTTGTGACGTCATTTATTTTTGTGACGATATGTATTTTGTGACGTTATGTATTTTGTGACGTCATTAATTTTTGTGACGTTATGTATTTTGTGACGTCATTTATTTTTGTGACGTTATATGTTTTGTGACTTAATTAAATTTTTTGACGTCATTTATTTTTGTGACGTTATGTATTTTGTGACTTAATTTATTTTTGTTACGTTATGTATTTTGTGACGTCATTTATTTTTGTGACGTTATGTATTTTGTGACGTCATTTATTTTTGTGATGTTATGTATTTTGTGACGTCATTTATTTTTGTGACGTTATGTATTTTGTGACGTAATTAATTTTTTGACGTAATTAATTTTTGTGACGTCATTTATTTTTGTGACGTTATGTATTTTGTGACGTCATTAATTTTTGTGACGTTATGTATTTTGTGACGTCATTTATTTTTGTGACGTTATGTATTTTGTGACGTAATTAATTTTTGTGACGTCATTTATTTTTGTGACCTTATGTATTTTGTGACGTCATTTATTTTTGTGACGTTGAGTATTTTGTGACGTCATTTATTTTTGTGACGTTATGTATTTTGTGACGTTATGTATTTTGTGACGTCATTTATTTTTGTGACGTTATGTATTTTGTGACGTCATTTATTTTTGTGACGTTATGTATTTTGTGACGTAATTAATTTTTGTGACGTTATGTATTTTGTGACGTCTTTTTTTTGTGACGTTATGTATTTTGTGACGTCATTTTTTTGTGACGTTATGTATTTTGTGACGTAATTTTTTTGTGACGTTATGTATTTTGTGACGTCATTTTTTTGTGACGTTATGTATTTTGTGACGTTATGTATTTTGTGACGTCATTTATTTTTGTGACGATATGTATTTTGTGACGTTATGTATTTTGTGACGTCATTAATTTTTGTGACGTTATGTATTTTGTGACGTCATTTATTTTTGTGACGTTATATGTTTTGTGACTTAATTAAATTTTTTGACGTAATTTATTTTTGTGACGTTATGTATTTTGTGACTTCATTTATTTTTGTTACGTTATGTATTTTGTGACGTCATTTATTTTTGTGACGTTATGTATTTTGTGACGTCATTTATTTTTGTGATGTTATGTATTTTGTGACGTTATATATTTTGTGACGTCATTTATTTTTGTGACGTTATGTATTTTGTGACGTAAATAATTTTTTGACGTAATTAATTTTTGTGACGTCATTTATTTTTGTGACGTTATGTATTTTGTGACGTCATTAATTTTTGTGACGTTATGTATTTTGTGACGTCATTTTTTTCTGTGACGTTATGTATTTTGTGACGTAATTAATTTTTGTGACGTCATTCATTTTTGTGACGTTATGTATTTTGTGACTTCATTTATTTTTGTGACGTTATGTATTTTGTGACGTCATTTATTTTTGTGACGTTGAGTATTTTGTGACGTCATTTATTTTTGTGACGTTATGTATTTTGTGACGTCATTTATTTTTGTGACGTTATGTATCTTGTGACGTAATTAATTTTGTGACGTCATTTATTTTTGTGACGTTATGTATTTTGTGACGTCATTAATTTTTTTGACGTTATGTATTTTGTGACGTCATTTATTTTTGTGACGTTATGTATTTTGCGACGATACGTATTTTGTGACGTTATGTATTTTGTGACGTAATTAATTTTTGTGACGTTTTGTATTTTGTGACGTCATTTATTTTTGTGACGTTATGTATTTTGTGACGTGATTAATATTTTGTGACGTCATTTATTTTTTTGACGTTATGTATTTTGTGACGTCTTTTTTTGTGACGTTATGTATTTTGTGACGTCATTTTTTTGTGACGTTATGTATTTTGTGACGTCATTTATTTTTGTGACGTTTTGTATTTTGTGACGTCATTTATTTTTGTGACGTTATGTATTTTGTGACGTGATTAATATTTTGTGACGTCATTTATTTTTTTGACGTTATGTATTTTGTGACGTCTTTTTTTGTGACGTTATGTATTTTGTGACGTCATTTTTTTGTGACGTTATGTATTTTGTGACGTAATTTTTTTTGTGACTTTATGTATTTTGTGACGTCTTTTTTTGTGACGTTATGTATTTTGTGACGTTATGTATTTTGTGACGTCATTTATTTTTGTGACGATATGTATTTTGTGACGTTATGTATTTTGTGACGTCATTAATTTTTGTGACGTTATGTATTTTGTGACGTCATTTATTTTTGTGACGTTATATGTTTTGTGACTTAATTAAATTTTTTGACGTCATTTATTTTTGTGACGTTATGTATTTTGTGACTTAATTTATTTTTGTTACGTTATGTATTTTGTGACGTCATTTATTTTTGTGACGTTATGTATTTTGTGACGTCATTTATTTTTGTGATGTTATGTATTTTGTGACGTCATTTATTTTTGTGACGTTATGTATTTTGTGACGTAATTAATTTTTTGACGTAATTAATTTTTGTGACGTCATTTATTTTTGTGACGTTATGTATTTTGTGACGTCATTAATTTTTGTGACGTTATGTATTTTGTGACGTCATTTATTTTTGTGACGTTATGTATTTTGTGACGTAATTAATTTTTGTGACGTCATTTATTTTTGTGACCTTATGTATTTTGTGACGTCATTTATTCTTGTGACGTTGAGTATTTTGTGACTTAATTAATTTTTGTGACGTTATGTATTTTGTGACGTTATGTATTTTGTGACGTCATTTATTTTTGTGACGTTATGTATCTTGTGACGTAATTGATTTTGTGACGTCATTTATTTTTGTGACGTTATGTATTTTGTGACGTCATTAATTTTTTTGACGTTATGTATTTTGTGACGTCATTTATTTTTGTGACGTTATGTATTTTGTGACGTCATTTATTTTTGTGACGTTATGTATTTTTTGACGTCATTTATTTTTGTGACGTTATGTATTTTGTGACGTTATGTATTTTGTGACGTTATGTATTTTGTGACGTTATGTATTTTGTGACGTAATTTATTTTTGTGACGTTTTGTATTTTGTGACATAATTAATTTTTGTGACGTCATTTATTTTTGTGACGTTAAGTATTTTGTGACGTCTTTTTTTGTGACGTTATGTATTTTGTGACGTCTTTTTTTTGTGACGTTATGTATTTTGTGACGTCATTTATTTTTGTTACGTTATGTATTTTGTGACGCGATTTATTTTTGTGACGTTATGTATTTTGTGACGTCATTTATTTTTGTGACGTTATGTATTTTGTGACGTAATTAATTTTTTTGACGCCATTTATTTTTGTGAAGTTATGTATTTTGTGACTTAATTAATTTTTGTGACGTCATTTTTTTGTGACGTTATGTATTTTGTGACGTCAATTATTTTTGTGACGTTATGTATTTTGTGACGTAATTAATTTTTGTGACGTCATTTATTTTTGTGACGTTATGTATTTTGTGACGTCATTTATTTTTGTGACGTTATGTATTTTGTGACGTCATTTATTTTTTTGACGTTATGTATTTTGTGACGCCATTTATTTTTGTGACGTTATGTATTTTGTGACGTTATGTATTTTGTGACGTAATTAATTTTTGTGACGTTATGTATTTTGTGACTTAATTAATTTTTGTGACGTCATTTATTTTTGTGACGTTATGTATTTTGTGACGTCATTTATTTTTGTGACGTTATGTATTTTGTGACGCCATTTATTTTTGTGACGTTATGTATTTTGTGACGTTATGTATTTTGTGACGTAATTTATTTTTGTGACGTTATGTATTTTGTGACTTAATTAATTTTTGTGACGTCATTTATTTTTGTGATGTTATGCATTTTGTGACGTGATTAATATTTTGTGACGTCATTTATTTTTGTGACGTTATGTATTTTGTGACGTAAATTATATTTTGTGACGTCATTTATTTTTGTGACGTTATATATTTTGTGACGTCATTTATTTTTGTGACGTTATGTATTTTGTGACGTCATTTATTTTTGTGACGTTATGTATTTTGTGACGTCATTTTTTTGTGACGTTATGTATTTTGTGACGTCATTTATTTTTGTGACGTTATGTATTTTGTGACGTAATTAATATTTTGTGACGTCATTTATTTTTGTGACGTTATGTATTTTGTGACGTCTTTTTTTTGTGACGTTATGTATTTTGTGACGTCATTTTTTGTGACGTTATGTATTTTGTGACGTCATTTATTTTTGTGACGTTTTGTATTTTGTGACGTCATTTATTTTTTTGTTATGTATTTTGTGACGACATTTATTTTTTTGACGTTATGTATTTTGTGACTTAATTAATTTTTGTGACGTCATTTATTTTTGTGACGTTATGTATTTTGTGACGTCATTTATTTTTGTGACGTTATGTATTTTGTGACGTCATTTATTTTTGTGACGTTATGTATTTTGTGACGTCATTTTTTTGACGTTATGTATTTTGTGACGCCATTTATTTTTGTGACGTTATGTATTTTGTGACGTTATGTATATTGTGACGTAATTTATTTTTGTGACGTTATGTATTTTGTGACTTAATTAATTTTTTGACGTCATTTATTTTAGCGACGTTATGCATTTTGTGACGTGATTAATATTTTGTGACGTCATTTATTTTTGTGACGTTATGTATTATGTGACGTAATTAATTTTTGTGACGTATTTATTTTTGTGAAGTTATGTATTTTGTGACTTAATCAATTTTTGTGACGTCATTTATTTTTGTGACGTCATGTATTTTGTGACGTCATTTATTTTAGTGACGTTATGTATTTTGTGACGTCATTTTTTTTGACGTTATGTATTTTGTGACGCCATTTATTTTTGTGACGTTATGTATTTTGTGACGTTATGTTTTTGTGACGTTATGTATTTTGTGACGTCATTTATTTTTGTGACGTTATGTATGACGTCTTTTTTTTGTGACGTTATGTATTTTGTGACGTCATTTTTTTGTGACGTTATGTATTTTGTGACGTCATTTATTTTTGTTACGTTATGTATTTTGTGACGCCATTTATTTTTGTGACGTTATGTATTTTGTGACGTCATTCATTTTTGTGACGTTATGTATTATGTGACGTAATTAATTTTTGTGACGTCATTTATTTTTGTGAAGTTATGTATTTTGTGACGTAATTAATATTTTTTGACGTCATTTATTTTTGTGACGTTATGTATTTTGTGACGTCATTTATTTTTGTGACGTTATGTATTTTGTGACGTCATTTATATTTGTGACGTTATGTATTTTGTGACGTCATTTATTTTTGTGACGTTATGTATTTTGTGACGTCATTTATTTTTGTGACGTTATGTATTTTGTGACGTCATTTATTTTTGTGACGTTATGTATTTTGTGACGTAATTAATTTTTGTGACGTCATTTATTTTTGTGACCTTATGTATTTTGTGACGTCATTTATTCTTGTGACGTTGAGTATTTTGTGACGTCATTTATTTTTGTGACGTTATGTATTTTGTGACGTTATGTATTTTGTGACGTCATTTATTTTTGTGACGTTATGTATCTTGTGACGTAATTGATTTTGTGACGTCATTTATTTTTGTGACGTTATGTATTTTGTGACGTCATTAATTTTTTTGACGTTATGTATTTTGTGACGTCATTTATTTTTGTGACGTTATGTATTTTGTGACGTCATTTATTTTTGTGACGTTATGTATTTTTTGACGTCATTTATTTTTGTGACGTTATGTATTTTGTGACGTTATGTATTTTGTGACGTTATGTATTTTGTGACGTTATGTATTTTGTGAAGTAATTTATTTTTGTGACGTTTTGTATTTTGTGACATAATTAATTTTTGTGACGTCATTTATTTTTGTGACGTTAAGTATTTTGTGACGTCTTTTTTTGTGACGTTATGTATTTTGTGACGTCTTTTTTTTGTGACGTTATGTATTTTGTGACGTCATTTATTTTTGTTACGTTATGTATTTTGTGACGCGATTTATTTTTGTGACGTTATGTATTTTGTGACGTCATTTATTTTTGTGACGTTATGTATTTTGTGACGTAATTAATTTTTTTGACGCCATTTATTTTTGTGAAGTTATGTATTTTGTGACTTAATTAATTTTTGTGACGTCATTTTTTTGTGACGTTATGTATTTTGTGACGTCAATTATTTTTGTGACGTTATGTATTTTGTGACGTAATTAATTTTTGTGACGTCATTTATTTTTGTGACGTTATGTATTTTGTGACGTCATTTATTTTTGTGACGTTATGTATTTTGTGACGTCATTTATTTTTTTGACGTTATGTATTTTGTGACGCCATTTATTTTTGTGACGTTATGTATTTTGTGACGTTATGTATTTTGTGACGTAATTTATTTTTGTGACGTTATGTATTTTGTGACTTAATTAATTTTTGTGACGTCATTTATTTTTGTGACGTTATGTATTTTGTGACGTCATTTATTTTTGTGACGTTATGTATTTTGTGACGCCATTTATTTTTGTGACGTTATGTATTTTGTGACGTTATGTATTTTGTGACGTTATGTATTTTGTGACGTAATTTATTTTTGTGACGTTATGTATTTTGTGACTTAATTAATTTTTGTGACGTCATTTATTTTTGTGATGTTATGCATTTTGTGACGTGATTAATATTTTGTGACGTCATTTATTTTTGTGACGTTATGTATTTTGTGACGTAAATTATATTTTGTGACGTCATTTATTTTTGTGACGTTATATATTTTGTGACGTCATTTATTTTTGTGACGTTATGTATTTTGTGACGTCATTTATTTTTGTGACGTTATGTATTTTGTGACGTCATTTTTTTGTGACGTTATGTATTTTGTGACGTCATTTATTTTTGTGACGTTATGTATTTTGTGACGTAATTAATATTTTGTGACGTCATTTATTTTTGTGACGTTATGTATTTTGTGACGTCTTTTTTTTGTGACGTTATGTATTTTGTGACGTCATTTTTTGTGACGTTATGTATTTTGTGACGTCATTTATTTTTGTGACGTTTTGTATTTTGTGACGTCATTTATTTTTTTGTTATGTATTTTGTGACGACATTTATTTTTTTGACGTTATGTATTTTGTGACTTAATTAATTTTTGTGACGTCATTTATTTTTGTGACGTTATGTATTTTGTGACGTCATTTATTTTTGTGACGTTATGTATTTTGTGACGTCATTTATTTTTGTGACGTTATGTATTTTGTGACGTCATTTTTTTGACGTTATGTATTTTGTGACGCCATTTATTTTTGTGACGTTATGTATTTTGTGACGTTATGTATATTGTGACGTAATTTATTTTTGTGACGTTATGTATTTTGTGACTTAATTAATTTTTTGACGTCATTTATTTTAGCGACGTTATGCATTTTGTGACGTGATTAATATTTTGTGACGTCATTTATTTTTGTGACGTTATGTATTATGTGACGTAATTAATTTTTGTGACGTAATTTATTTTTGTGAAGTTATGTATTTTGTGACTTAATCAATTTTTGTGACGTCATTTATTTTTGTGACGTCATGTATTTTGTGACGTCATTTATTTTAGTGACGTTATGTATTTTGTGACGTCATTTTTTTTTGACGTTATGTATTTTGTGACGCCATTTATTTTTGTGACGTTATGTATTTTGTGACGTTATGTTTTTGTGACGTTATGTATTTTGTGACGTCAGTTATTTTTGTGACGTTATGTATGACGTCTTTTTTTTGTGACGTTATGTATTTTGTGACGTCATTTTTTTGTGACGTTATGTATTTTGTGACGTCATTTATTTTTGTTACGTTATGTATTTTGTGACGCCATTTATTTTTGTGACGTTATGTATTTTGTGACGTCATTCATTTTTGTGACGTTATGTATTATGTGACGTAATTAATTTTTGTGACGTCATTTATTTTTGTGAAGTTATGTATTTTGTGACGTAATTAATATTTTTTGACGTCATTTATTTTTGTGACGTTATGTATTTTGTGACGTCATTTATTTTTGTGACGTTATGTATTTTGTGACGTCATTTATATTTGTGACGTTATGTATTTTGTGACGTAATTTATTTTTGTGACGTTATGTTTTTGTGACGTTATGTATTTTGTGACGTCATTTATTTTTGTGACGTTATGTATTTTGTGACGAAATTAATATTTTGTGACGTCATTTATTTTTGTGACGTTATGTATTTTTTGACGTATTTTTTGTGATGTTATGTATTTTGTGACGTCATTTTTTTGTGACATTATGTATTTTGTGACCTCATTTATTTTTGTGACGTTATGTATTTTGTGACGTCATTTATTTTTGTGACGTTATGTATTTTGTGACGTCATTTATTTTTGTGACGTAATGTATTTTGTGACGTAATTAATTTTGGTGACATCATTTATTTTTGTGAAGTTATGTATTTTGTGACTTAATTAATTTTTGTGACGTCATTTATTTTTGTGACGTTATGTATTTTGTGACGTCATTTATTTTTGTGACGTTTTGTATTTTGTGACGTCTTTTTTTTGTGACGTTATGTATTTTGTGACGTCATTTTTTTGTGACGTTATGTATTTTGTGACGTTATTTTTTTGTGACGTTATGTATTTTGTGACGTCATTTTTTTGTGACGTTATGTATTTTGTGACGTTATATATTTTGTGACGTCATTTATTTTTGTGACGATATGTATTTTGTGACGTTATGTATTTTGTGACGTCATTAATTTTTGTGACGTTATGTATTTTGTGACGTCATTTATTTTTGTGACGTTATATGTTTTGTGACTTAATTAAATTTTTTGACGTCATTTATTTTTGTGACGTTATGTATTTTGTGACTTCATTTATTTTTGTTACGTTATTTATTTTGTGACGTCATTTATTTTTGTGACGTTATGTATTTTGTGACGTCATTTATTTTTGTGATGTTATGTATTTTGTGACGTTATATATTTTGTGACGTCATTTATTTTTGTGACGTTATGTATTTTGTGACGTAATTAATTTTTTGACGTAATTTATTTTTGTGACGTCATTTATTTTTGTGACGTTATGTATTTTGTGACGTCATTAATTTTTGTGACGTTATGTATTTTGTGACGTCATTTATTTTTGTGACGTTATTTATTTTGTGACGTAATTAATTTTTGTGACGTCATTTATTTTTGTGACGTTATGTATTTTGTGACTTCATTTATTTTTGTGACGTTATGTATTTTGTGACGTCATTTTTTTGTGACGTTGAGTATTTTGTGACGTCATTTATTTTTGTGACGTTATGTATTTTGTGACGTTATGTATTTTGTGACGTTATGTATTTTGTGACGTCATTTATTTTGTGACGTTATGTATCTTGTGACGTAATTAATTTTGTGACGTCATTTATTTTTGTGACGTTATGTATTTTGTGAAGTCATTAATTTTTTTGACGTTATGTATTTTGTGACGTCATTTATTTTTGTGACGTTATGTATTTTGTGACGTCATTTATTTTTGTGACGTTATGTATTTTGTGACGTCATTTATTTTTGTGACGTTATGTATTTTGTGATGTAATTAATATTTTTTGACGTCATTTATTTTTGTGTCGTTATGTATTTTACGACGTAATTAATATTTTGTGACGTCATTTATTTTTGTGACGTTATGTATTTTGTGATGTCATTTATTTTTGTGACGTTATGTATTTTGTGACGTAATTAATTTTTGTGACATCATTTATTTTTGTGAAGTTATGTATTTTGTGAATTAATTAATTTTTGTGACGTCATTTATTTTTTTGACGTTATGTATTTTGCGACGTCATTTATTTTTGTGACGTTATGTATTTTGTGACGTCATTTATTTTTGTGACGTTATGTATTTTGTGACGTTATGTATTTTGTGACGTTATGTATTTTGTGACGTAATTAATTTTTGTGAAGTTATGTATTTTGTGACGTCATTTATTTTTGTGACGTTTTGTATTTTGTGACGTCATTTATTTTTGTGACGTTATGTATTTTGTGACGTGATTAATATTTTGTGACGTCATTTATTTTTTTGACTTTATGTATTTTTTGACGTCTTTTTTTGTGACGTTATGTATTTTGTGACGTCATTTTTTTGTGACGTTATGTATTTTGTGACGTAATTTTTTTGTGACGTTATGTATTTTGTGGCGTCATTTTTTTGTGACGTTATGTATTTTGTGACGTTATGTATTTTGTGACGTCATTTATTTTTGTGACGATATGTATTTTGTGACGTTATGTATTTTGTGACGTCATTAATTTTTGTGACGTTATGTATTTTGTGACGTCATTTATTTTTGTGACGTTATATGTTTTGTGACTTAATTAAATTTTTTGACGTCATTTATTTTTGTGACGTTATGTATTTTGTGACTTCATTTATTTTTGTTACGTTATGTATTTTGTGACGTCATTTATTTTTGTGACGTTATGTATTTTGTGACGTCATTTATTTTTGTGATGTTATGTATTTTGTGACGTTATATATTTTGTGACGTCATTTATTTTTGTGACGTTATGTATTTTGTGACGTAAATAATTTTTTGACGTAATTAATTTTTGTGACGTCATTTATTTTTGTGACGTTATGTATTTTGTGACGTCATTAATTTTTGTGACGTTATGTATTTTGTGACGTCATTTTTTTCTGTGACGTTATGTATTTTGTGACGTAATTAATTTTTGTGACGTCATTCATTTTTGTGACGTTATGTATTTTGTGACTTCATTTATTTTTGTGACGTTATGTATTTTGTGACGTCATTTATTTTTGTGACGTTGAGTATTTTGTGACGTCATTTATTTTTGTGACGTTATGTATTTTGTGACGTCATTTATTTTTGTGACGTTATGTATCTTGTGACGTAATTAATTTTGTGACGTCATTTATTTTTGTGACGTTATGTATTTTGTGACGTCATTAATTTTTTTGACGTTATGTATTTTGTGACGTCATTTATTTTTGTGACGTTATGTATTTTGTGACGTTATGTATTTTGTGACGTTATGTATTTTGTGACGTAATTAATTTTTGTGTCGTCATTTATTTTTGTGAAGTTATGTATTTTTTCACTAAATTAATTTTTGTGACGTCATTTATTTTTGTGACGTTATGTATTTTGTGACGTCATTTATTTTTGTGACGTTTTGTATTTTGTGACGTCATTTATTTTTGTGACGTTATGTATTTTGTGACGTGATTAATATTTTGTGACGTCATTTATTTTTTTGACGTTATGTATTTTGTGACGTCTTTTTTTGTGACGTTATGTATTTTGTGACGTCATTTTTTTGTGACGTTATGTATTTTGTGACGTAATTTGTTTTGTGACGTTATGTATTTTGTGACGTCATTTTTTTTGTGACGTTATGTATTTTGTGACGTTATGTATTTTGTGACGTCATTTATTTTTGTGACGATATGTATTTTGTGACGTTATGTATTTTGTGACGTCATTAATTTTTGTGACGTTATGTATTTTGTGACGTCATTTATTTTTGTGACGTTATATGTTTTGTGACTTAATTAAATTTTTTGACGTCATTTATTTTTGTGACGTTATGTATTTTGTGACGTTATGTATTTTGTGACGTTATGTATTTTGTGACGTCATTTATTTTGTGACGTTATGTATCTTGTGACGTAATTAATTTTGTGACGTCATTTATTTTTGTGACGTTATGTATTTTGTGAAGTCATTAATTTTTTTGACGTTATGTATTTTGTGACGTCATTTATTTTTGTGACGTTATGTATTTTGTGACGTCATTTATTTTTGTGACGTTATGTATTTTGTGACGTCATTTATTTTTGTGACGTTATGTATTTTGTGATGTAATTAATATTTTTTGACGTCATTTATTTTTGTGTCGTTATGTATTTTACGACGTAATTAATATTTTGTGACGTCATTTATTTTTGTGACGTTATGTATTTTGTGATGTCATTTATTTTTGTGACGTTATGTATTTTGTGACGTAATTAATTTTTGTGACATCATTTATTTTTGTGAAGTTATGTATTTTGTGAATTAATTAATTTTTGTGACGTCATTTATTTTTTTGACGTTATGTATTTTGCGACGTCATTTATTTTTGTGACGTTATGTATTTTGTGACGTCATTTATTTTTGTGACGTTATGTATTTTGTGACGTTATGTATTTTGTGACGTTATGTATTTTGTGACGTAATTAATTTTTGTGAAGTTATGTATTTTGTGACGTCATTTATTTTTGTGACGTTTTGTATTTTGTGACGTCATTTATTTTTGTGACGTTATGTATTTTGTGACGTGATTAATATTTTGTGACGTCATTTATTTTTTTGACTTTATGTATTTTTTGACGTCTTTTTTTTGTGACGTTATGTATTTTGTGACGTCATTTTTTTGTGACGTTATGTATTTTGTGACGTAATTTTTTTGTGACGTTATGTATTTTGTGGCGTCATTTTTTTGTGACGTTATGTATTTTGTGACGTTATGTATTTTGTGACGTCATTTATTTTTGTGACGATATGTATTTTGTGACGTTATGTATTTTGTGACGTCATTAATTTTTGTGACGTTATGTATTTTGTGACGTCATTTATTTTTGTGACGTTATATGTTTTGTGACTTAATTAAATTTTTTGACGTCATTTATTTTTGTGACGTTATGTATTTTGTGACTTCATTTATTTTTGTTACGTTATGTATTTTGTGACGTCATTTATTTTTGTGACGTTATGTATTTTGTGACGT
The DNA here is from genome assembly GCA_035578135.1 of Flexamia atlantica. Lineage (NCBI taxonomy): Eukaryota > Metazoa > Arthropoda > Insecta > Hemiptera > Cicadellidae > Flexamia > Flexamia atlantica. The sequence continues at coordinate 146,485 of JAQJVK010000204.1, forward strand.
CATTTATTTTTGTGATGTTATGTATTTTGTGACGTTATATATTTTGTGACGTCATTTATTTTTGTGACGTTATGTATTTTGTGACGTAAATAATTTTTTGACGTAATTAATTTTTGTGACGTCATTTATTTTTGTGACGTTATGTATTTTGTGACGTCATTAATTTTTGTGACGTTATGTATTTTGTGACGTCATTTTTTTCTGTGACGTTATGTATGTTGTGACGTAATTATTTTTTGTGACGTCATTCATTTTTGTGACGTTATGTATTTTGTGACTTCATTTATTTTTGTGACGTTATGTATTTTGTGACGTCATTTATTTTTGTGACGTTGAGTATTTTGTGACGTCATTTATTTTTGTGACGTTATGTATTTTGTGACGTCATTTATTTTTGTGACGTTATGTATCTTGTGACGTAATTAATTTTGTGACGTCATTTATTTTTGTGACGTTATGTATTTTGTGACGTCATTAATTTTTTTGACGTTATGTATTTTGTGACGTCATTTATTTTTGTGACGTTATGTATTTTGTGACGTTATGTATTTTGTGACGTTATGTATTTTGTGACGTAATTAATTTTTGTGTCGTCATTTATTTTTGTGAAGTTATGTATTTTTTGACTAAATTAATTTTTGTGACGTCATTTATTTTTGTGACGTTATGTATTTTGTGACGTCATTTATTTTTGTGACGTTTTGTATTTTGTGACGTCATTTATTTTTGTGACGTTATGTATTTTGTGACGTGATTAATATTTTGTGACGTCATTTATTTTTTTGACGTTATGTATTTTGTGACGTCTTTTTTTGTGACGTTATGTATTTTGTGACGTCATTTTTTTGTGACGTTATGTATTTTGTGACGTAATTTTTTTTGTGACGTTATGTATTTTGTGACGTCATTTTTTTTGTGACGTTATGTATTTTGTGACGTTATGTATTTTGTGACGTCATTTATTTTTGTGACGATATGTATTTTGTGACGTTATGTATTTTGTGACGTCATTAATTTTTGTGACGTTATGTATTTTGTGACGTCATTTATTTTTGTGACGTTATATGTTTTGTGACTTAATTAAATTTTTTGACGTCATTTATTTTTGTGACGTTATGTATTTTGTGACTTAATTTATTTTTGTTACGTTATGTATTTTGTGACGTCATTTATTTTTGTGACGTTATGTATTTTGTGACGTCATTTATTTTTGTGACGTTATGTATTTTGTGACGTAATTAATTTTTTGACGTAATTAATTTTTGTGACGTCATTTATTTTTGTGACGTTATGTATTTCGTGACGTCATTAATTTTTGTGACGTTATGTATTTTGTGACGTCATTTATTTTTGTGACGTTATGTATTTTGTGACGTAATTAATTTTTGTGACGTCATTTATTTTTGTGACCTTATGTATTTTGTGACGTCATTTATTTTTGTGACGATGAGTATTTTGTGACGTCATTTATTTTTGTGACGTTATGTATTTTGTGACGTTATATATTTTGTGACGTCATTAATTTTTGTGACGTCATTTATTTTTGTGACCTTATGTATTTTGTGACGTCATTTATTTTTGTGACGATGAGTATTTTGTGACGTCATTTATTTTTGTGACGTTATGTATTTTGTGACGTTATGTATTTTGTGACGTAATTTATTTTTGTGACGTTATGTATTTTGTGACTTAATTAATTTTTGTGACGTCATTTATTTTTGTGACGTTATGTATTTTGTGACGTCTTTTTTTGTGACGTTATGTATTTTGTGACGTCATTTTTTTTGTGACGTTATGTATTTTGTGACGTTATGTATTTTGTGACGTCATTTATTTTTGTGACGATATGTATTTTGTGACGTTATGTATTTTGTGACGTCATTAATTTTTGTGACGTTATGTATTTTGTGACGTCATTTATTTTTGTGACGTTATATGTTTTGTGACTTAATTAAATTTTTTGACGTCATTTATTTTTGTGACGTTATGTATTTTGTGACTTAATTTATTTTTGTTACGTTATGTATTTTGTGACGTCATTTATTTTTGTGACGTTATGTATTTTGTGACGTCATTTATTTTTGTGACGTTATGTATTTTGTGACGTAATTAATTTTTTGACGTAATTAATTTTTGTGACGTCATTTATTTTTGTGACGTTATGTATTTCGTGACGTCATTAATTTTTGTGACGTTATGTATTTTGTGACGTCATTTATTTTTGTGACGTTATGTATTTTGTGACGTAATTAATTTTTGTGACGTCATTTATTTTTGTGACCTTATGTATTTTGTGACGTCATTTATTTTTGTGACGATGAGTATTTTGTGACGTCATTTATTTTTGTGACGTTATGTATTTTGTGACGTTATATATTTTGTGACGTCATTAATTTTTGTGACGTCATTTATTTTTGTGACCTTATGTATTTTGTGACGTCATTTATTTTTGTGACGATGAGTATTTTGTGACGTCATTTATTTTTGTGACGTTATGTATTTTGTGACGTTATGTATTTTGTGACGTAATTTATTTTTGTGACGTTATGTATTTTGTGACTTAATTAATTTTTGTGACGTCATTTATTTTTGTGACGTTATGTATTTTGTGACGTCTTTTTTTGTGACGTTATGTATTTTGTGACGTCTTTTTTTTGTGACGTTATGTATTTTGTGACGTCATTTATATTTGTTACGTTATGTATTTTGTGACGCCATTTATTTTTGTGACGTTATGTATTTTGTGACGTCATTTATTTTTGTGACGTTATGTATTTTGTGACGTAATTAATTTTTTTGACGCCATTTACTTTTGTGAAGTTATGTATTTTGTGACTTAATTAATTTTTGTGACGTCATTTTTTTGTGACGTTATGTATTTTGTGACGTCATTTATTTTTGTGACGTTATGTATTTTGTGACGTAATTAATTTTTGTGACGTCATTTATTTTTGTGACGTTATGTATTTTGTGACGTCATTTATTTTTGTGACGTTATGTATTTTGTGACGTCATTTATTTTTTTGACGTTATGTATTTTGTGACGCCATTTATTTTTGTGACGTTATGTATTTTGTGACGTTATGTATTTTGTGACGTAATTTATTTTTGTGACGTTATGTATTTTGTGACGTCATTTATTTTTGTGATGTTATGTATTTTGTGACGATATATATTTTGTGACGTCATTTATTTTTGTGACGTTATGTATTTTGTGACGTAATTAATTTTTTGACGTAATTTATTTTTGTGACGTCATTTATTTTTGTGACGTTATGTATTTTGTGACGTCATTAATTTTTGTGACGTTATGTATTTTGTGACGTCATTTATTTTTGTGACGTTATGTATTTTGTGACGTAATTAATTTTTGTGACGTCATTTATTTTTGTGACGTTATGTATTTTGTGACTTCATTTATTTTTGTGACGTTATGTATTTTGTGACGTCATTTTTTTGTGACGTTGAGTATTTTGTGACGTCATTTATTTTTGTGACGTTATGTTTTTGTGACGTTATGTATTTTGTGACGTCATTTATTTTTGTGACGTTATGTATTTTGTGACGAAATTAATATTTTGTGACGTCATTTATTTTTGTGACGTTATGTATTTTTTGACGTATTTTTTGTGATGTTATGTATTTTGTGACGTCATTTTTTTGTGACATTATGTATTTTGTGACCTCATTTATTTTTGTGACGTTATGTATTTTGTGACGTCATTTATTTTTGTGACGTTATGTATTTTGTGACGTCATTTATTTTTGTGACGTAATGTATTTTGTGACGTAATTAATTTTTGTGACATCATTTTTTTTTGTGAAGTTATGTATTTTGTGACTTAATTAATTTTTGTGACGTCATTTATTTTTGTGACGTTATGTATTTTGTGACGTCATTTATTTTTGTGACGTTTTGTATTTTGTGACGTCTTTTTTTTGTGACGTTATGTATTTTGTGACGTCATTTTTTTGTGACGTTATGTATTTTGTGACGTTATTTTTTTTGTGACGTTATGTATTTTGTGACGTCATTTTTTTGTGACGTTATGTATTTTGTGACGTTATATATTTTGTGACGTCATTTATTTTTGTGACGATATGTATTTTGTGACGTTATGTATTTTGTGACGTCATTAATTTTTGTGACGTTATGTATTTTGTGACGTCATTTATTTTTGTGACGTTATATGTTTTGTGACTTAATTAAATTTTTTGACGTCATTTATTTTTGTGACGTTATGTATTTTGTGACTTCATTTATTTTTGTTACGTTATTTATTTTGTGACGTCATTTATTTTTGTGACGTTATGTATTTTGTGACGTCATTTATTTTTGTGATGTTATGTATTTTGTGACGTTATATATTTTGTGACGTCATTTATTTTTGTGACGTTATGTATTTTGTGACGTAATTAATTTTTTGACGTAATTTATTTTTGTGACGTCATTTATTTTTTGACGTTATGTATTTTGTGACGTCATTAATTTTTGTGACGTTATGTATTTTGTGACGTCATTTATTTTTGTGACGTTATGTATTTTGTGACGTGATTAATTTTTGTGACGTCATTTATTTTTGTGACGTTATGTATTTTGTGACTTCATTTATTTTTGTGACGTTATGTATTTTGTGACGTCATTTTTTTGTGACGTTGAGTATTTTGTGACGTCATTTATTTTTGTGACGTTATGTATTTTGTGACGTTATGTATTTTGTGACGTTATGTATTTTGTGACGTCATTTATTTTGTGACGTTATGTATCTTGTGACGTAATTAATTTTGTGACGTCATTTATTTTTGTGACGTTATGTATTTTGTGAAGTCATTAATTTTTTTGACGTTATGTATTTTGTGACGTCATTTATTTTTGTGACGTTATGTATTTTGTGACGTCATTTATTTTTGTGACGTTATGTATTTTGTGACGTCATTTATTTTTGTGACGTTATGTATTTTGTGATGTAATTAATATTTTTTGACGTCATTTATTTTTGTGACGTTATGTATTTTACGACGTAATTAATATTTTGTGACGTCATTTATTTTTGTGACGTTATGTATTTTGTGATGTCATTTATTTTTGTGACGTTATGTATTTTGTGACGTAATTAATTTTTGTGACATCATTTATTTTTGTGAAGTTATGTATTTTGTGACTTAATTAATTTTTGAGACGTCATTTATTTTTTTGACGTTATGTATTTTGCGACGTCATTTATTTTTGTGACGTTATGTATTTTGTGACGTCATTTATTTTTGTGACGTTATGTATTTTGTGACGTTATTTATTTTGTGACGTTATGTATTTTGTGACGTAATTAATTTTTGTGAAGTTATGTATTTTGTGACGTCATTTATTTTTGTGACGTTTTGTATTTTGTGACGTCATTTATTTTTGTGACGTTATGTATTTTGTGACGTGATTAATATTTTGTGACGTCATTTATTTTTTTGACTTTATGTATTTTGTGACTACTTTTTTTTGTGACGTTATGTATTTTGTGACGTCATTTTTTTGTGACGTTATGTATTTTGTGACGTAATTTTTTTGTGACGTTATGTATTTTGTGGCGTCATTTTTTTGTGACGTTATGTATTTTGTGACGTTATGTATTTTGTGACGTCATTTATTTTTGTGACGATATGTATTTTGTGACGTTATGTATTTTGTGACGTCATTAATTTTTGTGACGTTATGTATTTTGTGACGTCATTTATTTTTGTGACGTTATATGTTTTGTGACTTAATTAAATTTTTTGACGTCATTTATTTTTGTGACGTTATGTATTTTGTGACTTCATTTATTTTTGTTACGTTATGTATTTTGTGACGTCATTTATTTTTGTGACGTTATGTATTTTGTGACGTCATTTATTTTTGTGATGTTATGTATTTTGTGACGTTATATATTTTGTGACGTCATTTATTTTTGTGACGTTATGTATTTTGTGACGTAAATAATTTTTTGACGTAATTAATTTTTTTGACGTCATTTATTTTTGTGACGTTATGTATTTTGTGACGTCATTAATTTTTGTGACGTTATGTATTTTGTGACGTCATTTTTTTCTGTGACGTTATGTATTTTGTGACGTAATTAATTTTTGTGACGTCATTCATTTTTGTGACGTTATGTATTTTGTGACTTCATTTATTTTTGTGACGTTATGTATTTTGTGACGTCATTTTTTTTGTGACGTTGAGTATTTTGTGACGTCATTTATTTTTGTGACGTTATGTATTTTGTGACGTCATTTATTTTTGTGACGTTATGTATCTTGTGACGTAATTAATTTTGTGACGTCATTTATTTTTGTGACGTTATGTATTTTGTGACGTCATTAATTTTTTTGACGTTATGTATTTTGTGACGTCATTTATTTTTGTGACGTTATGTATTTTGTGACGTTATGTATTTTGTGACGTTATGTATTTTGTGACGTAATTAATTTTTGTGTCGTCATTTATTTTTGTGAAGTTATGTATTTTTTGACTAAATTAATTTTTGTGACGTCATTTATTTTTGTGACGTTATGTATTTTGTGACGTCATTTATTTTTGTGACGTTTTGTATTTTGTGACGTCATTTATTTTTGTGACGTTATGTATTTTGTGACGTGATTAATATTTTGTGACGTCATTTATTTTTTTGACGTTATGTATTTTGTGACGTCTTTTTTTGTGACGTTATGTATTTTGTGACGTCATTTTTTTGTGACGTTATGTATTTTGTGACGTAATTTTTTTTGTGACGTTATGTATTTTGTGACGTCATTTTTTTTGTGACGTTATGTATTTTGTGACGTTATGTATTTTGTGACGTCATTTATTTTTGTGACGATATGTATTTTGTGACGTTATGTATTTTGTGACGTCATTAATTTTTGTGACGTTATGTATTTTGTGACGTCATTTATTTTTGTGACGTTATATGTTTTGTGACTTAATTAAATTTTTTGACGTCATTTATTTTTGTGACGTTATGTATTTTGTGACTTAATTTATTTTTGTTACGTTATGTATTTTGTGACGTCATTTATTTTTGTGACGTTATGTATTTTGTGACGTCATTTATTTTTGTGACGTTATGTATTTTGTGACGTAATTAAGTTTTTGACGTAATTAATTTTTGTGACGTCATTTATTTTTGTGACGTTATGTATTTCGTGACGTCATTAATTTTTGTGACGTTATGTATTTTGTGACGTCATTTATTTTTGTGACGTTATGTATTTTGTGACGTAATTAATTTTTGTGACGTCATTTATTTTTGTGACCTTATGTATTTTGTGACGTCATTTATTTTTGTGACGTTATGTATTTTGTGACGTTATGTATTTTGTGACGTCATTAATTTTTGTGACGTCATTTATTTTTGTGACCTTATGTATTTTGTGACGTCATTTATTTTTGTGACGATGAGTATTTTGTGACGTCATTTATTTTTGTGACGTTATGTATTTTGTGACGTTATGTATTTTGTGACGTAATTTATTTTTGTGACGTTATGTATTTTGTGACTTAATTAATTTTTGTGACGTCATTTATTTTTGTGACGTTATGTATTTTGTGACGTCTTTTTTTGTGACGTTATGTATTTTGTGACGTCTTTTTTTTGTTACGTTATGTATTTTGTGACGTCATTTATATTTGTTACGTTATGTATTTTGTGACGCCATTTATTTTTGTGACGTTATGTATTTTGTGACGTCATTTATTTTTGTGACGTTATGTATTTTGTGACGTAATTAATTTTTTTGACGCCATTTACTTTTGTGAAGTTATGTATTTTGTGACTTAATTAATTTTTGTGACGTCATTTTTTTGTGACGTTATGTATTTTGTGACGTCATTTATTTTTGTGACGTTATGTATTTTGTGACGTAATTAATTTTTGTGACGTCATTTATTTTTGTGACGTTATGTATTTTGTGACGTCATTTATTTTTGTGACGTTATGTATTTTGTGACGTCATTTATTTTTTTGACGTTATGTATTTTGTGACGCCATTTATTTTTGTGACGTTATGTATTTTGTGACGTTATGTATTTTGTGACGTAATTTATTTTTGTGACGTTATGTATTTTGTGACTTAATTAATTTTTGTGACGTCATTTATTTTTGTGACGTTATGTATTTTGTGACGTCATTTATTTTTGTGACGTTATGTATTTTGTGACGCCATTTATTTTTGTGACGTTATGTATTTTGTGACGTTATGTATTTTGTGACGTAATTTTTTTTTGTGACGTTATGTATTTTGTGACTTAATTAATTTTTGTGACGTCATTTATTTTTGTCATGTTATGCATTTTGTGACGTGATTAATATTTTGTGTCGTCATTTATTTTTGTGACGTTATGTATTTTGTGACGTAAATTATATTTTGTGACGTCATTTATTTTTGTGACGTTATATATTTTGTGACGTCATTTATTTTTGTGACGTTATGTATTTTGTGACGTCATTTTTTTTGTGACGTTATGTATTTTGTGACGTCATTTTTTTGTGACGTTATGTATTTTGTGACGTCATTTATTTTTGTGACGTTATGTATTTTGTGACGTAATTAATATTTTTTGACGTCATTTATTTTTGTGACGTTATGTATTTTGTGACGTCTTTTTTTGTGACGTTATGTATTTTGTGACGTCATTTTTTGTGACGTTATGTATTTTGTGACGTCATTTATTTTTGTGACGTTTTGTATTTTGTGACGTGATTTATTTTTTTGTTATGTATTTTGTGACGACATTTATTTTTTGACGTTATGTATTTTGTGACTTAATTAATTTTTGTGACGTCATTTATTTTTGTGACGTTATGTATTTTGTGACGTCATTTATTTTTGTGACGTTATGTATTTTGTGACGTCATTTATTTTTGTGACGTTATGTATTTTGTGACGTCATTTTTTTGACGTTATGTATTTTGTGAAGCCATTTATTTTTGTGACGTTATGTATTTTGTGACGTTATGTATATTGTGACGTAATTTATTTTTGTGAATTATGTATTTTGTGACTTAGTTAATTTTTTGAAGTCATTTATTTTTGTGACGTTATGCATTTTGTGACGTGATTAATATTTTGTGACGTCATTTATTTTTGTGACGTTATGTATTTTGTGACGTCATTTATTTTTGTGACGTTATGTATTTTGTGATGTAATTAATATTTTGTGACGTCATTTATTTTTGTGACGTTATGTATTTTGTGACGTCATTTTTTTGACGTTATGTATTTTGTGACGTCATTTATTTTTGTGACGTTATGTTTTTGTGACGTTATGTATTTTGTGACGTCATTTATTTTTGTGACGTTATGTTTTTGTGACGTTATGTATTTTGTGACGTCATTTATTTTTGTGACGTTATGTATGACGTCTTTTTTTTTGTGACGTTATGTATTTTGTGACGTCATTTTTTTGTGACGTTATGTATTTTGTGACGTCATTTATTTTTGTTACGTTATGTATTTTGTGACGCCATTTATTTTTGTGACGTTATGTATTTTGTGACGTCATTCATTTTTGTGACGTTATGTATTATGTGACGTAATTAATTTTTGTGACGTCATTTATTTTTGTGAAGTTATGTATTTTGTGACTTAATCAATTTTTGTGACGTCATTTATTTTTGTGACGTTATGTATTTTGTGACGTCATTTGTTTTTGTGACGTTATGTATTTTGTGACGTCATTTATTTTTGTGACGTTATGTATTTTGTGACGTCATTTATTTTTGTGACGTTATGTATTTTGTGACGTCATTTATTTTTGTGACGTTATGTATTTTGTGGCGTCATTTATTTTTTTGACGTTATGTATTTTGTGACGCCATTTATTTTTGTGACGTTATGTATTTTGTGACTTAATTAATTTTTGTGACGTCATTTATTTTTGTGACGTTATGTATTTTGTGACGTCATTTATTTTTGTGACGTTATGTATTTTGTGACGTCATTTATTTTTGTGACGTTATGTATTTTGTGACGTCATTTTTTTGACGTTATGTATTTTGTGAAGCCATTTATTTTTGTGACGTTATGTATTTTGTGACGTTATGTATATTGTGACGTAATTTATTTTTGTGAATTATGTATTTTGTGACTTAGTTAATTTTTTGAAGTCATTTATTTTTGTGACGTTATGCATTTTGTGACGTGATTAATATTTTGTGACGTCATTTATTTTTGTGACGTTATGTATTTTGTGACGTCATTTATTTTTGTGACGTTATGTATTTTGTGATGTAATTAATATTTTGTGACGTCATTTATTTTTGTGACGTTATGTATTTTGTGACGTCATTTTTTTGACGTTATGTATTTTGTGACGTCATTTATTTTTGTGACGTTATGTTTTTGTGACGTTATGTATTTTGTGACGTCATTTATTTTTGTGACGTTATGTTTTTGTGACGTTATGTATTTTGTGACGTCATTTATTTTTGTGACGTTATGTATGACGTCTTTTTTTTTGTGACGTTATGTATTTTGTGACGTCATTTTTTTGTGACGTTATGTATTTTGTGACGTCATTTATTTTTGTTACGTTATGTATTTTGTGACGCCATTTATTTTTGTGACGTTATGTATTTTGTGACGTCATTCATTTTTGTGACGTTATGTATTATGTGACGTAATTAATTTTTGTGACGTCATTTATTTTTGTGAAGTTATGTATTTTGTGACTTAATCAATTTTTGTGACGTCATTTATTTTTGTGACGTTATGTATTTTGTGACGTCATTTATTTTTGTGACGTTATGTATTTTGTGACGTCATTTATTTTTGTGACGTTATGTATTTTGTGACGTCATTTATTTTTGTGACGTTATGTATTTTGTGACGTCATTTATTTTTGTGACGTTATGTATTTTGTGGCGTCATTTATTTTTTTGACGTTATGTATTTTGTGACGCCATTTATTTTTGTGACGTTATGTATTTTGTGACGTCATTTATTTTTGTGACGTTATGTATTTTGTGACGTCATTAATTTTTGTGACGTTATGTATTTTGTGTCGCCATTTATTTTTGTGACGTTATGTATTTTGTGACGTTATGTATTTTGTGACGTAATTTATTTTTGTGACGTTATGTATTTTGTGACTTAATTAATTTTTGTGACGTCATTTATTTTTGTGACGTTATGTATTTTGTGACGTCATTGATTTTTGTGACGTTATGTATTTTGTGACGCCATTTATTTTTGTGACGTTATGTATTTTGTGACGTTATGTATTTTGTGACGTAATTTTTTTTTGTGACGTTATGTATTTTGTGACTTAATTAATTTTTGTGACGTCATTTATTTTTGTCATGTTATGCATTTTGTGACGTGATTAATATTTTGTGACGTCATTTATTTTTGTGACGTTATGTATTTTGTGACGTAAATTATATTTTGTGACGTCATTTATTTTTGTGACGTTATATATTTTGTGACGTCATTTATTTTTGTGACGTTATGTATTTTGTGACGTCATTTTTTTGTGACGTTATGTATTTTGTGACGTCATTTTTTTTGTGACGTTATGTATTTTGTGACGTTATTTATTTTTGTGACGTTATGTATTTTGTGACGTAATTAATATTTTTTGACGTCATTTATTTTTGTGACGTTATGTATTTTGTGACGTCTTTTTTTGTGACGTTATGTATTTTGTGACGTCATTTTTTGTGACGTTATGTATTTTGTGACGTCATTTATTTTTGTGACGTTTTGTATTTTGTGACGTGATTTATTTTTTTGTTATGTATTTTGTGACGACATTTATTTTTTGACGTTATGTATTTTGTGACTTAATTAATTTTTGTGACGTCATTTATTTTTGTGACGTTATGTATTTTGTGACGTCATTTATTTTTGTGACGTTATGTATTTTGTGACGTCATTTATTTTTGTGACGTTATGTATTTTGTGACGTCATTTTTTTGACGTTATGTATTTTGTGAAGCCATTTATTTTTGTGACGTTATGTATTTTGTGACGTTTTGTATATTGTGACGTAATTTATTTTTGTGAATTATGTATTTTGTGACTTAGTTAATTTTTTGAAGTCATTTATTTTTGTGACGTTATGCATTTTGTGACGTGATTAATATTTTGTGACGTCATTTATTTTTGTGGCGTTATGTATTTTGTGACGTCATTTATATTTGTGACGTTATGTATTTTGTGATGTAATTAATATTTTGTGACGTCATTTATTTTTGTGACGTTATGTATTTTGTGACGTCATTTTTTTGACGTTATGTATTTTGTGACGTCATTTATTTTTGTGACGTTATGTTTTTGTGACGTTATGTATTTTGTGACGTCATTTATTTTTGTGACGTTATGTTTTTGTGACGTTATGTATTTTGTGACGTCATTTATTTTTGTGACGTTATGTATGACGTCTTTTTTTTTGTGACGTTATGTATTTTGTGACGTCATTTTTTTGTGACGTTATGTATTTTGTGACGTCATTTATCTTTGTTACGTTATGTATTTTGTGACGCCATTTATTTTTGTGACGTTATGTATTTTTTGACGTCATTCATTTTTGTGACGTTATGTATTATGTGACGTAATTAATTTTTGTGACGTCATTTATTTTTGTGAAGTTATGTATTTTGTGACTTAATCAATTTTTGTGACGTCATTTATTTTTGTGACGTTATGTATTTTGTGACGTCATTTATTTTTGTGACGTTATGTATTTTGTGACGTCATTTATTTTTGTGACGTTATGTATTTTGTGACGTCATTTATTTTTGTGACGTTATGTATTTTGTGACGTCATTTATTTTTGTGACGTTATGTATTTTGTGGCGTCATTTATTTTTTTGACGTTATGTATTTTGTGACGCCATTTATTTTTGTGACGTTATGTATTTTGTGACGTCATTTATTTTTGTGACGTTATGTATTTTGTGACGTCATTTATTTTTGTGACGTTATGTATTTTGTGACGCCATTTATTTTTGTGACGTTATGTATTTTGTGACGTTATGTATTTTGTGACGTAATTTTTTTTGTGACGTTATGTATTTTGTGACTTAATTAATTTTTGTGACGTCATTTATTTTTGTGATGTTATGCATTTTGTGACGTGATTAATATTTTGTGACGTCATTTATTTTTGTGACGTTATGTATTTTGTGACGTAAATTATATTTTGTGACGTCATTTATTTTTGTGACGTTATATATTTTGAGACGTCATTTATTTTTGTGACGTTATGTATTTTGTGACGTCATTTATTTTTGTGACGTTATGTATTTTGTGACGTCATTTTTTTTGTGACGTTATGTATTTTGTGACGTCATTTAGTTTTGTGACGTTATGTATTTTGTGACGTAATTAATATTTTGTGACGTCATTTATTTTTGTGACGTTACGTATTTTGTGACGTCTTTTTTTTTGACGTTATGTATTTTGTGACGTCATTTTTTGTGACGTTATATATTTTGTGACGTCATTTATTTTTGTGACGTTATGTATTTTGTGACGTCATTTATTTTTGTGACGTTATGTATTTTGTGACGTCATTTTTTTTGTGACGTTATGTATTTTGTGACGTCATTTATTTTTGTGACGTTATGTATTTTGTGACGTAATTAATATTTTTTGACGTCATTTATTTTTGTGACGTTATGTATTTTGTGACGTCTTTTTTTGTGACGTTATGTATTTTGTGACGTCATTTTTTGTGACGATATGTATTTTGTGACGTCATTTTTTTTGTGACGTTATGTATTTTGTGACGTCATTTATTTTTGTGACGTTATGTATTTTGTGACGTAATTAATATTTTTTGACGTCATTTATTTTTGTGACGTTATGTATTTTGTGACGTCTTTTTTTGTGACGTTATGTATTTTGTGACGTCTTTTTTTGTGACGTTATGTATTTTGTGACGTCATTTATTTTTGTGACGTTATGTATTTTGTTACGTCATTTATTTTTGTGACGTTATGTATTTTGTGACGTTTTGTATTTTGTGACGTCATTTATTTTTGTGACGTTATGTATTTTGTGACGTCATTTTTTTTGTGACGTTATGTATTTTGTGACGTCATTTATTTTTGTGACGTTATGTATTTTGTGTCGTCATTTATTTTTGTGACGTCATGTATTTTGTAACGTCATTTATTTTTTTGACGTTGTGTATTTTGTGACGTTATTTATTTTTGTGACGTTATGTTTTTGTGACGTTATGTATTTTGTGACGTCATTTATTTTTGTGACGTTATGTATTTTGTGACGTAATTAATATTTTGTGACGTCATTTATTTTTGTGACGTTATGTATTTTGTGACGTCTTTTTTTGTGACGTTATGTATTTTGTGACGTCATTTTTTGTGACGTTATGTATTTTGTGACGTCATTTATTTTTGTGACTTTATGTATTTTGTGACGTCATTTATTTTTGTGACGTTATGTATTTTGTGACGTCATTTATTTTTTTGACGTTATGTATTTTGTGACTTAATTAATTTTTGTGACGTCATTTATTTTTGTGACGTTATGTATTTTGTGACGTCATTTATTTTTGTGACGTTATGTATTTTGTGACGTCATTTATTTTTGTGACGTTATGTATTTTGTGACGTCATTTTTTTGACGTTATGTATTTTGTGACGCCTTTTATTTTTGTGACGTTATGTATTTTGTGACGTTATGTATTTTGTGACGTAATTTATTTTTGTGACGTTATGTATTTTGTGACGTCATTTATTTTTGTGACGTTATGTATTTTTTGACGTCATTTATTTTTGTGACGTTATGCATTTTGTGACGTGATTAATATTTTGTGACGTCATTTATTTTTGTGACGTTTTGTATTTTGTGACGTCATTTATTTTTGTGACGTTATGTATTTTGTGACGTCATTTATTTTTGTGACGTTATGTATTTTGTGACGTCATTTTTTTGACGTTATGTATTTTGTGACGCCTTTTATTTTTGTGACGTTATGTATTTTGTGACGTTATGTATTTTGTGACGTAATTTATTTTTGTGACGTTATGTATTTTGTGACGTCATTTATTTTTGTGACGTTATGTATTTTGTGACGTCATTTATTTTTGTGACGTTATGTTTTTGTGACGTTATGTATTTTGTGACGTCATTTATTTTTGTGACGTTATGTATTTTGTGACGTAATTAATAATTTGTGACGTCATTTATTTTTGTGACGTTATGTATTTTGTGACGTCTTTTTTGTGACGTTATGTATTTTGTGACGTCATATTTTGTGACGTTATGGATTTTGTGACGTCATTTATTTTTGTGACGTTATGTATTTTGTTACGTCATTTATTTTTGTGACGTTATGTATTTTGTGACGTCATTTATTTTTGTGACGTTATGTTTTTTGTGACGTAATTAATTTTTGTGACGTCATTTTTTTGTGAAGTTATGTATTTTGTGACTTAATTAATTTTTGTGACGTCATTTATTTTTGTGACGTTATGTATTTTGTGACTTAATTAATTTTTGTGACGTCATTTATTTTTGTGACGTTATGTATTTTGTGACGTCATTTATTTTTGTGACGTTATGTATTTTGTGACGCTATTTATTTTTGTGACGTTATGAATTTTGTGACGTCATTAATGTTTTTGACGTTATGTATTTTGTGACGTCATTTATTTTTGTGACATTATGTATTTTGTGACGTAATTAATTTTTGTGACGTCATTTATTTTGTGACGTTATGTATTTTGTGACGTCATTTATTTTTGTGACGTTATGTATTTTGTGACGTCATTTATTTTTGTGACGTTTTGTATTTTGTGACGTCATTTATTTTTGTGACGTTATGTATTTTGTGACGTCATTTTTTTGTGACGTTATGTATTTTGTGACGTAATTTTTTTTGTGACGTTATGTATTTTGTGACTTAATTAATTTTTGTGACGTCATTTATTTTTGTGATGTTATGCATTTTGTGACGTGATTAATATTTTGTGACGTCATTTATTTTTGTGACGTTATGTATTTTGTGACGTAAATTATATTTTGTGACGTCATTTATTTTTGTGACGTTATATATTTTGAGACGTCATTTATTTTTGTGACGTTATGTATTTTGTGACGTCATTTATTTTTGTGACGTTATGTATTTTGTGACGTCATTTTTTTTGTGACGTTATGTATTTTGTGACGTCATTTAGTTTTGTGACGTTATGTATTTTGTGACGTAATTAATATTTTGTGACGTCATTTATTTTTGTGACGTTACGTATTTTGTGACGTCTTTTTTTTGACGTTATGTATTTTGTGACGTCATTTTTTGTGACGTTATATATTTTGTGACGTCATTTATTTTTGTGACGTTATGTATTTTGTGACGTCATTTATTTTTGTGACGTTATGTATTTTGTGACGTCATTTTTTTTGTGACGTTATGTATTTTGTGACGTCATTTATTTTTGTGACGTTATGTATTTTGTGACGTAATTAATATTTTTTGACGTCATTTATTTTTGTGACGTTATGTATTTTGTGACGTCTTTTTTTGTGACGTTATGTATTTTGTGACGTCATTTTTTGTGACGTTATGTATTTTGTGACGTCATTTTTTTTGTGACGTTATGTATTTTGTGACGTCATTTATTTTTGTGACGTTATGTATTTAGTGACGTAATTAATATTTTTTGACGTCATTTATTTTTGTGACGTTATGTATTTTGTGACGTCTTTTTTTGTGACGTTATGTATTTTGTGACGTCTTTTTTTGTGACGTTATGTATTTTGTGACGTCATTTATTTTTGTGACGTTATGTATTTTGTTACGTCATTTATTTTTGTGACGTTATGTATTTTGTGACGTTTTGTATTTTGTGACGTCATTTATTTTTGTGACGTTATGTATTTTGTGACGTCATTTTTTTTGTGACGTTATGTATTTTGTGACGTCATTTATTTTTGTGACGTTATGTATTTTGTGTCGTCATTTATTTTTGTGACGTCATGTATTTTGTAACGTCATTTATTTTTTTGACGTTGTGTATTTTGTGACGTTATTTATTTTTGTGACGTTATGTTTTTGTGACGTTATGTATTTTGTGACGTCATTTATTTTTGTGACGTTATGTATTTCGTGACGTAATTAATATTTTGTGACGTCATTTATTTTTGTGACGTTATGTATTTTGTGACGTCTTTTTTTGTGACGTTATGTATTTTGTGACGTCATTTTTTGTGACGTTATGTATTTTGTGAAGCCATTTATTTTTGTGACGTTATGTATTTTGTGACGTTTTGTATATTGTGACGTAATTTATTTTTGTGAATTATGTATTTTGTGACTTAGTTAATTTTTTGAAGTCATTTATTTTTGTCATGTTATGCATTTTGTGACGTGATTAATATTTTGTGACGTCATTTATTTTTGTGACGTTATGTATTTTGTGACGTAAATTATATTTTGTGACGTCATTTATTTTTGTGACGTTATATATTTTGTGACGTCATTTATTTTTGTGACGTTATGTATTTTGTGACGTCATTTTTTGTGACGTTATGTATTTTGTGACGTCATTTTTTTTGTGACGTTATGTATTTTGTGACGTTATTTATTTTTGTGACGTTATGTATTTTGTGACGTAATTAATATTTTTTGACGTCATTTATTTTTGTGACGTTATGTATTTTGTGACGTCTTTTTTTGTGACGTTATGTATTTTGTGACGTCATTTTTTGTGACGTTATGTATTTTGTGACGTCATTTATTTTTGTGACGTTTTGTATTTTGTGACGTGATTTATTTTTTTGTTATGTATTTTGTGACGACATTTATTTTTTGACGTTATGTATTTTGTGACTTAATTAATTTTTGTGACGTCATTTATTTTTGTGACGTTATGTATTTTGTGACGTCATTTATTTTTGTGACGTTATGTATTTTGTGACGTCATTTATTTTTGTGACGTTATGTATTTTGTGACGTCATTTTTTTGACGTTATGTATTTTGTGAAGCCATTTATTTTTGTGACGTTATGTATTTTGTGACGTTTTGTATATTGTGACGTAATTTATTTTTGTGAATTATGTATTTTGTGACTTAGTTAATTTTTTGAAGTCATTTATTTTTGTGACGTTATGCATTTTGTGACGTGATTAATATTTTGTGACGTCATTTATTTTTGTGGCGTTATGTATTTTGTGACGTCATTTATATTTGTGACGTTATGTATTTTGTGATGTAATTAATATTTTGTGACGTCATTTATTTTTGTGACGTTATGTATTTTGTGACGTCATTTTTTTGACGTTATGTATTTTGTGACGTCATTTATTTTTGTGACGTTATGTTTTTGTGACGTTATGTATTTTGTGACGTCATTTATTTTTGTGACGTTATGTTTTTGTGACGTTATGTATTTTGTGACGTCATTTATTTTTGTGACGTTATGTATGACGTCTTTTTTTTTGTGACGTTATGTATTTTGTGACGTCATTTTTTTGTGACGTTATGTATTTTGTGACGTCATTTATCTTTGTTACGTTATGTATTTTGTGACGCCATTTATTTTTGTGACGTTATGTATTTTTTGACGTCATTCATTTTTGTGACGTTATGTATTATGTGACGTAATTAATTTTTGTGACGTCATTTATTTTTGTGAAGTTATGTATTTTGTGACTTAATCAATTTTTGTGACGTCATTTATTTTTGTGACGTTATGTATTTTGTGACGTCATTTATTTTTGTGACGTTATGTATTTTGTGACGTCATTTATTTTTGTGACGTTATGTATTTTGTGACGTCATTTATTTTTGTGACGTTATGTATTTTGTGACGTCATTTATTTTTGTGACGTTATGTATTTTGTGGCGTCATTTATTTTTTTGACGTTATGTATTTTGTGACGCCATTTATTTTTGTGACGTTATGTATTTTGTGACGTCATTTATTTTTGTGACGTTATGTATTTTGTGACGTCATTTATTTTTGTGACGTTATGTATTTTGTGACGCCATTTATTTTTGTGACGTTATGTATTTTGTGACGTTATGTATTTTGTGACGTAATTTTTTTTGTGACGTTATGTATTTTGTGACTTAATTAATTTTTGTGACGTCATTTATTTTTGTGATGTTATGCATTTTGTGACGTGATTAATATTTTGTGACGTCATTTATTTTTGTGACGTTATGTATTTTGTGACGTAAATTATATTTTGTGACGTCATTTATTTTTGTGACGTTATATATTTTGAGACGTCATTTATTTTTGTGACGTTATGTATTTTGTGACGTCATTTATTTTTGTGACGTTATGTATTTTGTGACGTCATTTTTTTTGTGACGTTATGTATTTTGTGACGTCATTTAGTTTTGTGACGTTATGTATTTTGTGACGTAATTAATATTTTGTGACGTCATTTATTTTTGTGACGTTACGTATTTTGTGACGTCTTTTTTTTTGACGTTATGTATTTTGTGACGTCATTTTTTGTGACGTTATATATTTTGTGACGTCATTTATTTTTGTGACGTTATGTATTTTGTGACGTCATTTATTTTTGTGACGTTATGTATTTTGTGACGTCATTTTTTTTGTGACGTTATGTATTTTGTGACGTCATTTATTTTTGTGACGTTATGTATTTTGTGACGTAATTAATATTTTTTGACGTCATTTATTTTTGTGACGTTATGTATTTTGTGACGTCTTTTTTTGTGACGTTATGTATTTTGTGACGTCATTTTTTGTGACGATATGTATTTTGTGACGTCATTTTTTTTGTGACGTTATGTATTTTGTGACGTCATTTATTTTTGTGACGTTATGTATTTTGTGACGTAATTAATATTTTTTGACGTCATTTATTTTTGTGACGTTATGTATTTTGTGACGTCTTTTTTTGTGACGTTATGTATTTTGTGACGTCTTTTTTTGTGACGTTATGTATTTTGTGACGTCATTTATTTTTGTGACGTTATGTATTTTGTTACGTCATTTATTTTTGTGACGTTATGTATTTTGTGACGTTTTGTATTTTGTGACGTCATTTATTTTTGTGACGTTATGTATTTTGTGACGTCATTTTTTTTGTGACGTTATGTATTTTGTGACGTCATTTATTTTTGTGACGTTATGTATTTTGTGTCGTCATTTATTTTTGTGACGTCATGTATTTTGTAACGTCATTTATTTTTTTGACGTTGTGTATTTTGTGACGTTATTTATTTTTGTGACGTTATGTTTTTGTGACGTTATGTATTTTGTGACGTCATTTATTTTTGTGACGTTATGTATTTTGTGACGTAATTAATATTTTGTGACGTCATTTATTTTTGTGACGTTATGTATTTTGTGACGTCTTTTTTTGTGACGTTATGTATTTTGTGACGTCATTTTTTGTGACGTTATGTATTTTGTGACGTCATTTATTTTTGTGACTTTATGTATTTTGTGACGTCATTTATTTTTGTGACGTTATGTATTTTGTGACGTCATTTATTTTTTTGACGTTATGTATTTTGTGACTTAATTAATTTTTGTGACGTCATTTATTTTTGTGACGTTATGTATTTTGTGACGTCATTTATTTTTGTGACGTTATGTATTTTGTGACGTCATTTATTTTTGTGACGTTATGTATTTTGTGACGTCATTTTTTTGACGTTATGTATTTTGTGACGCCTTTTATTTTTGTGACGTTATGTATTTTGTGACGTTATGTATTTTGTGACGTAATTTATTTTTGTGACGTTATGTATTTTGTGACGTCATTTATTTTTGTGACGTTATGTATTTTTTGACGTCATTTATTTTTGTGACGTTATGCATTTTGTGACGTGATTAATATTTTGTGACGTCATTTATTTTTGTGACGTTTTGTATTTTGTGACGTCATTTATTTTTGTGACGTTATGTATTTTGTGACGTCATTTATTTTTGTGACGTTATGTATTTTGTGACGTCATTTTTTTGACGTTATGTATTTTGTGACGCCTTTTATTTTTGTGACGTTATGTATTTTGTGACGTTATGTATTTTGTGACGTAATTTATTTTTGTGACGTTATGTATTTTGTGACGTCATTTATTTTTGTGACGTTATGTATTTTGTGACGTCATTTATTTTTGTGACGTTATGTTTTTGTGACGTTATGTATTTTGTGACGTCATTTATTTTTGTGACGTTATGTATTTTGTGACGTAATTAATAATTTGTGACGTCATTTATTTTTGTGACGTTATGTATTTTGTGACGTCTTTTTTGTGACGTTATGTATTTTGTGACGTCATATTTTGTGACGTTATGGATTTTGTGACGTCATTTATTTTTGTGACGTTATGTATTTTGTTACGTCATTTATTTTTGTGACGTTATGTATTTTGTGACGTCATTTATTTTTGTGACGTTATGTTTTTTGTGACGTAATTAATTTTTGTGACGTCATTTTTTTGTGAAGTTATGTATTTTGTGACTTAATTAATTTTTGTGACGTCATTTATTTTTGTGACGTTATGTATTTTGTGACTTAATTAATTTTTGTGACGTCATTTATTTTTGTGACGTTATGTATTTTGTGACGTCATTTATTTTTGTGACGTTATGTATTTTGTGACGCTATTTATTTTTGTGACGTTATGAATTTTGTGACGTCATTAATGTTTTTGACGTTATGTATTTTGTGACGTCATTTATTTTTGTGACATTATGTATTTTGTGACGTAATTAATTTTTGTGACGTCATTTATTTTGTGACGTTATGTATTTTGTGACGTCATTTATTTTTGTGACGTTATGTATTTTGTGACGTCATTTATTTTTGTGACGTTTTGTATTTTGTGACGTCATTTATTTTTGTGACGTTATGTATTTTGTGACGTCATTTTTTTGTGACGTTATGTATTTTGTGACGTAATTTTTTTTGTGACGTTATGTATTTTGTGACTTAATTAATTTTTGTGACGTCATTTATTTTTGTGATGTTATGCATTTTGTGACGTGATTAATATTTTGTGACGTCATTTATTTTTGTGACGTTATGTATTTTGTGACGTAAATTATATTTTGTGACGTCATTTATTTTTGTGACGTTATATATTTTGAGACGTCATTTATTTTTGTGACGTTATGTATTTTGTGACGTCATTTATTTTTGTGACGTTATGTATTTTGTGACGTCATTTTTTTTGTGACGTTATGTATTTTGTGACGTCATTTAGTTTTGTGACGTTATGTATTTTGTGACGTAATTAATATTTTGTGACGTCATTTATTTTTGTGACGTTACGTATTTTGTGACGTCTTTTTTTTGACGTTATGTATTTTGTGACGTCATTTTTTGTGACGTTATATATTTTGTGACGTCATTTATTTTTGTGACGTTATGTATTTTGTGACGTCATTTATTTTTGTGACGTTATGTATTTTGTGACGTCATTTTTTTTGTGACGTTATGTATTTTGTGACGTCATTTATTTTTGTGACGTTATGTATTTTGTGACGTAATTAATATTTTTTGACGTCATTTATTTTTGTGACGTTATGTATTTTGTGACGTCTTTTTTTGTGACGTTATGTATTTTGTGACGTCATTTTTTGTGACGTTATGTATTTTGTGACGTCATTTTTTTTGTGACGTTATGTATTTTGTGACGTCATTTATTTTTGTGACGTTATGTATTTAGTGACGTAATTAATATTTTTTGACGTCATTTATTTTTGTGACGTTATGTATTTTGTGACGTCTTTTTTTGTGACGTTATGTATTTTGTGACGTCTTTTTTTGTGACGTTATGTATTTTGTGACGTCATTTATTTTTGTGACGTTATGTATTTTGTTACGTCATTTATTTTTGTGACGTTATGTATTTTGTGACGTTTTGTATTTTGTGACGTCATTTATTTTTGTGACGTTATGTATTTTGTGACGTCATTTTTTTTGTGACGTTATGTATTTTGTGACGTCATTTATTTTTGTGACGTTATGTATTTTGTGTCGTCATTTATTTTTGTGACGTCATGTATTTTGTAACGTCATTTATTTTTTTGACGTTGTGTATTTTGTGACGTTATTTATTTTTGTGACGTTATGTTTTTGTGACGTTATGTATTTTGTGACGTCATTTATTTTTGTGACGTTATGTATTTCGTGACGTAATTAATATTTTGTGACGTCATTTATTTTTGTGACGTTATGTATTTTGTGACGTCTTTTTTTGTGACGTTATGTATTTTGTGACGTCATTTTTTGTGACGTTATGTATTTTGTGACGTCATTTATTTTTGTGACTTTATGTATTTTGTGACGTCATTTATTTTTGTGACGTTATGTATTTTGTGACGTCATTTATTTTTTTGACGTTATGTATTTTGTGACTTAATTAATTTTTGTGACGTCATTTATTTTTGTGACGTTATGTATTTTGTGACGTCATTTATTTTTGTGACGTTATGTATTTTGTGACGTCATTAATTTTTGTGACGTTATGTATTTTGTGACGTCATTTTTTTGACGTTATGTATTTTGTGACGCCTTTTATTTTTGTGACGTTATGTATTTTGTGACGTTATGTATTTTGTGACGTAATTTATTTTTGTGACGTTATGTATTTTGTGACGTCATTTATTTTTGTGACGTTATGTATTTTTTGACGTCATTTATTTTTGTGACGTTATGCATTTTGTGACGTGATTAATATTTTGTGACGTCATTTATTTTTGTGACGTTTTGTATTTTGTGACGTCATTTATTTTTGTGACGTTATGTATTTTGTGACGTCATTTATTTTTGTGACATTATGTATTTGATGACGTCATTTATTTTTGTGACGTTATGTATTTTGTGACGTCATTTATTTTTGTGACGTTATGTTTTTGTGACGTTATGTATTTTGTGACGTCATTTATTTTTGTGACGTTATGTATTTTGTGACGTAATTAATAATTTGTGACGTCATTTATTTTTGTGACGTTATGTATTTTGTGACGTCTTTTTTGTGACGTTATGTATTTTGTGACGTCATATTTTGTGACGTTATGGATTTTGTGACGTCATTTATTTTTGTGACGTTATGTATTTTGTTACGTCATTTATTTTTGTGACGTTATGTATTTTGTGACGTCATTTATTTTTGTGACGTTATGTATTTTGTGACGTAATTAATTTTTGTGACGTCATTTTTTTGTGAAGTTATGTATTTTGTGACTTAATTAATTTTTGTGACGTCATTTATTTTTGTGACGTTATGTATTTTGTGACTTAATTAATCTTTGTGACGTCATTTATTTTTGTGACGTTATGTATTTTGTGACGTCATTTATTTTGGTGACGTTATGTATTTTGTGACGCTATTTATTTTTGTGACGTTATGAATTTTGTGACGTCATTAATGTTTTTGACGTTATGTATTTTGTGACGTCATTTATTTTTGTGACATTATGTATTTTGTGACGTAATTAATTTTTGTGACGTCATTTATTTTGTGACGTTATGTATTTTGTGACGTCATTTATTTTTGTGACGTTATGTATTTTGTGACGTCATTTATTTTTGTGACGTTTTGTATTTTGTGACGTCATTTATTTTTGTGACGTTATGTATTTTGTGACGTCATTTTTTTGTGACGTTATGTATTTTGTGACGTAATTTTTTTTGTGACGTTATGTATTTTGTGACTTCATTTATTTTTGTGACGTTATGTATTTTGTGACGTCATTTTTATTTGACGTTATGTATTTTGTGACGTCATTTATTTTTGTGACGTTATGTATTTTGTAACGTCATTTTTTTGTGACGTTATGTATTTTGTGACGTAATTAATATTTTGTGACGTCATTTATTTTTGTGACGTTATGTATTTTGTGACGTCATTTATTTTTGTGACGTAACGTATTTTGTAACGTCATTTATTTTTGTGACGTTATGTATTTTGTGACTTAATTAATTTTTGTGACGTCATTTATTTTTGTGACGTTATGTATTTTGTGACGTCATTTATTTTTGTGACGTTTTGTATTTTGTGACGTCATTTATTTTTGTGACGTTATGTATTTTTGTGACGTTATGTATTTTGTGACGTCATTTTTTTGTGACGTTATGTATTTTGTGACATAATTTTTTTTGTGACGTTATGTATTTTGTGACGTCATTTATTTTTGTGACGTCATTTATTTTTGTGACGTAACGTATTTTGTGACGTCATTTATTTTTGTGACGTAATGTATTTTGTGACTTAATTATTTTTTGTGACGTCATTTATTTTTGTGACGTTATGTATTTTGTGACGTCATTTATTTTTGTGACGTTATGTATTTTGTAACGTCATTTTTTTGTGACGTTATGTATTTTGTGACGTAATTAATATTTTGTGACGTCATTTATTTTTGTGACGTTATGTATTTTGTGACGTCTTTTATTTTTGTGACGTAACGTATTTTCTGACGTCATTTATTTTTGTGACGTTATGTATTTTGTGACTTCATTTATTTTTGTGACGTTATGTATTTTGTGACGTCATTTATTTTTGTGACGTTATGTATTTTGTGACGTCATTTATTTTTGTGACGTTATGTATTTTGTGACGTTATATATTTTGTGACGTCATTTATTTTTGTGACGTTATGTATTTTGTGACGTAATTAATATTTTGTGACGTCATTTATTTTTGTGACGTTATGTATTTTGTGACGTCATTTATTTTTGTGACGTTATGTATTTTGTGACGTCATTTATTTTTGTGACGTTATGTATTTTGTGACGTCATTTATTTTTGTGACGTTATGTATTTTGTGACGTCATTTATTTTTGTGACGTTATGTATTTTGTGACGTCTTTTATTTTTGTGACGTAACGTATTTTGTGACGTCATTTATTTTTGTGACGTTATGTATTTTGTGACTTCATTTATTTTTGTGACGTTATGTATTTTGTGACGTCATTTATTTTTGTGACGTTATGTATTTTGTGACGTCATTTATTTTTGTGACGTTATGTATTTTGTGACGTTATATATTTTGTGACGTCATTTATTTTTGTGACGTTATGTATTTTGTGACGTAATTAATATTTTGTGACGTCATTTATTTTTGTGACGTTATGTATTTTGTGACGTCATTTATTTTTGTGACGTTATGTATTCTGTGACGTCATTTATTTTTGTGACGTTATGTATTTTGTGACGTCATTTATTTTTGTGAGGTTATGTATTTTGTGACGTCATTTATTTTTGTGACGTTATGTATTTTGTGCCGTTATTTATTTTTGTGACGTTAAGTATTTTATGACGTCATTTATTTTTTTGACGTTATGTATTTTGTGACGTCATTTATTTTTGTGACGTTATGTATTTTGTGACGTTATGTATTTTGTGACGTCATTTATTTATGTGACGTTATGTATTTTGTGACGTTATTTTTGTGACGTTATGTATTTTGTGACGTCATTTATTTTGTGACGTTATGTATTTTGTGACGTTATGTATTTTGTGACGTCATTTATTTTTGTGACGTTATGTATTTTGTGACATAATTAATATCTTGTGACGTCATTTATTTTTGTGACGTTATGTATTTTGTGACGTCATTTATTTTTGTGACATTATGTATTTTGTGACGTCATTTATTTTTGTGACGTTATGTATTTTGTGACGTAATGTATTTTGTGACGTAATGTATTTTGTGACAACATTTATTTTTGTGACGTTATGTATTTTGTGACGTAATTAATATATTGTGACGTCATTTATTTTTGTGACGTTATGTATTTTGTGACGTCTTTTTTTGTGATGTTATGTATTTTGTGACGTCATTTTTTTTGTGACGTTATGTATTTTGTGACGTCATTTATTTTTGTGACGTTATGTATTTTGTGACGTCATTTATTTTTGTGACGTTATGTATTTTGTGACGTCATTTATTTTTGTGACGTTATGTATTTTGTGACGTAATTAATTTTTGTGAAGTCATTTATTTTTGTAAAGCTATGTATTTTGTGACTTAATTAATTTTTGTGACGTCTTTTATTTTTGTGACGTTATGTATTTTGTGACGTCATTTATTTTTGTGACGTTATGTATTTTGTGACGTCATTTATTTTTGTGACGTTGTGTATTTTGTGACGATGTGTATTTTGTGACGTAATTAATTTTTGTGTCGTCATTTATTTTTGTGACGTTATGTATTTTTGACGTCATTTATTTTTGTGACGTTATGTATTTTGTGACGTCATTTATTTTAGTGAGGTTATGTATTTTATGACGTAATTAATTTTTGTGACGTCATTTATTTTTCTGAAGTTATGTATTTTGTGACTTAATTAATTTTTGTGACGTCATTTATTTTTGTGACGTTATGTATTTTGTGACGTCATTTATTTTTGTGACGTTTTGTATTTTGTGACGTCATTTTTTTTGTGACGTTATGTATTTTGTGACGTAATTAATATTTTGTGACGTCATTTATTTTTGTGACGTTATGTATTTTGTGACGTCTTTTTTTGTGACGTTATGTATTTTGTGACGTCATTTTTTGTGACGTTATGTATTTTGTGACGTAATTTTTTTTGTGACGTTATGTATTTTGTGACGTCATTTATTTTTGTGACGTTATGTATTTTGTGACGTTATGTATTTTTAGACGTCATTTATTTTTGTGACGATATGTATTTTGTGACGTTATGTATTTTGTGACGTCATTAATTTTTGTGACGTTATGTATTTTGTGACGTCATTTATTTTTGTGACGTAATATGTTTTGTGACTTAATTAAATTTTTTGACGTCATTTATTTTTGTGACGTTATGTATTTTTTGACGTCTTTTTTTGTGACATTATGTATTTTGTGTCGTCATTTATTTGTGACGTTATGTATTTTGTGACGTCATTTATTTTTGTGACGTTATGTATTTTGTGACGTCATTTATTTTTGTGACGTTATGTATTTTGTGACGTCATTTATTTTTGTGACGTTATGTATTTTGTGACTTAATTAATTTTTGTGACGTCATTTATTTTTGTGACGTTATGTATTTTGTGACGTCATTTATTTTTGTGACGTTTTGTATTTTGTGACGTCATTTATTTTTGTGACGTTATGTATTTTTGTGACGTTATGTATTTTGTGACGTCATTTTTTTGTGACGTTATGTATTTTGTGACATAATTTTTTTTGTGACGTTATGTATTTTGTGACGTCATTTATTTTTGTGACGTCATTTATTTTTGTGACGTAACGTATTTTGTGACGTCATTTATTTTTGTGACGTAATGTATTTTGTGACTTAATTAATTTTTGTGACGTCATTTATTTTTGTGACGTTATGTATTTTGTGACGTCATTTATTTTTGTGACGTTATGTATTTTGTAACGTCATTTTTTTGTGACGTTATGTATTTTGTGACGTAATTAATATTTTGTGACGTCATTTATTTTTGTGACGTTATGTATTTTGTGACGTCTTTTATTTTTGTGACGTAACGTATTTTCTGACGTCATTTATTTTTGTGACGTTATGTATTTTGTGACTTCATTTATTTTTGTGACGTTATGTATTTTGTGACGTCATTTATTTTTGTGACGTTATGTATTTTGTGACGTCATTTATTTTTGTGACGTTATGTATTTTGTGACGTTATATATTTTGTGACGTCATTTATTTTTGTGACGTTATGTATTTTGTGACGTAATTAATATTTTGTGACGTCATTTATTTTTGTGACGTTATGTATTTTGTGACGTCATTTATTTTTGTGACGTTATGTATTTTGTGACGTCATTTATTTTTGTGACGTTATGTATTTTGTGACGTCATTTATTTTTGTGACGTTATGTATTTTGTGACGTCATTTATTTTTGTGACGTTATGTATTTTGTGACGTCTTTTATTTTTGTGACGTAACGTATTTTGTGACGTCATTTATTTTTGTGACGTTATGTATTTTGTGACTTCATTTATTTTTGTGACGTTATGTATTTTGTGACGTCATTTATTTTTGTGACGTTATGTATTTTGTGACGTCATTTATTTTTGTGACGTTATGTATTTTGTGACGTTATATATTTTGTGACGTCATTTATTTTTGTGACGTTATGTATTTTGTGACGTAATTAATATTTTGTGACGTCATTTATTTTTGTGACGTTATGTATTTTGTGACGTCATTTATTTTTGTGACGTTATGTATTCTGTGACGTCATTTATTTTTGTGACGTTATGTATTTTGTGACGTCATTTATTTTTGTGAGGTTATGTATTTTGTGACGTCATTTATTTTTGTGACGTTATGTATTTTGTGCCGTTATTTATTTTTGTGACGTTAAGTATTTTATGACGTCATTTATTTTTTTGACGTTATGTATTTTGTGACGTCATTTATTTTTGTGACGTTATGTATTTTGTGACGTTATGTATTTTGTGACGTCATTTATTTATGTGACGTTATGTATTTTGTGACGTTATTTTTGTGACGTTATGTATTTTGTGACGTCATTTATTTTGTGACGTTATGTATTTTGTGACGTTATGTATTTTGTGACGTCATTTATTTTTGTGACGTTATGTATTTTGTGACATAATTAATATCTTGTGACGTCATTTATTTTTGTGACGTTATGTATTTTGTGACGTCATTTATTTTTGTGACATTATGTATTTTGTGACGTCATTTATTTTTGTGACGTTATGTATTTTGTGACGTAATGTATTTTGTGACGTAATGTATTTTGTGACAACATTTATTTTTGTGACGTTATGTATTTTGTGACGTAATTAATATATTGTGACGTCATTTATTTTTGTGACGTTATGTATTTTGGGACGTCTTTTTTTGTGATGTTATGTATTTTGTGACGTCATTTTTTTTGTGACGTTATGTATTTTGTGACGTCATTTATTTTTGTGACGTTATGTATTTTGTGACGTCATTTATTTTTGTGACGTTATGTATTTTGTGACGTCATTTATTTTTGTGACGTTATGTATTTTGTGACGTAATTAATTTTTGTGAAGTCATTTATTTTTGTAAAGCTATGTATTTTGTGACTTAATTAATTTTTGTGACGTCTTTTATTTTTGTGACGTTATGTATTTTGTGACGTCATTTATTTTTGTGACGTTATGTATTTTGTGACGTCATTTATTTTTGTGACGTTGTGTATTTTGTGACGATGTGTATTTTGTGACGTAATTAATTTTTGTGTCGTCATTTATTTTTGTGACGTTATGTATTTTTGACGTCATTTATTTTTGTGACGTTATGTATTTTGTGACGTCATTTATTTTAGTGAGGTTATGTATTTTATGACGTAATTAATTTTTGTGACGTCATTTATTTTTCTGAAGTTATGTATTTTGTGACTTAATTAATTTTTGTGACGTCATTTATTTTTGTGACGTTATGTATTTTGTGACGTCATTTATTTTTGTGACGTTTTGTATTTTGTGACGTCATTTTTTTTGTGACGTTATGTATTTTGTGACGTAATTAATATTTTGTGACGTCATTTATTTTTGTGACGTTATGTATTTTGTGACGTCTTTTTTTGTGACGTTATGTATTTTGTGACGTCATTTTTTGTGACGTTATGTATTTTGTGACGTAATTTTTTTTGTGACGTTATGTATTTTGTGACGTCATTTATTTTTGTGACGTTATGTATTTTGTGACGTTATGTATTTTTAGACGTCATTTATTTTTGTGACGATATGTATTTTGTGACGTTATGTATTTTGTGACGTCATTAATTTTTGTGACGTTATGTATTTTGTGACGTCATTTATTTTTGTGACGTAATATGTTTTGTGACTTAATTAAATTTTTTGACGTCATTTATTTTTGTGACGTTATGTATTTTTTGACGTCTTTTTTTGTGACATTATGTATTTTGTGTCGTCATTTATTTGTGACGTTATGTATTTTGTGACGTCATTTATTTTTGTGACGTTATGAATTTTGTGACGTCATTTATTTTTGTGACGTTATGTATTTTGTGACGTCATTTATTTTTTTGACGTTATGTATTTTGTGACTTAATTTATTTTTGTGACGTCATTTATTTTTGTGACGTTATGTATTTTGTGACATTATTTATTTTTGTGACGTTATGTATTTTGTGACGCCATTTATTTTTGTGACGTTACGTATTTTGTGACGTTATGTATTTTGTGACGTAATTTATTTTTGTGACGTTATGTATTTTGTGACTTAACTAATTTTTGTGACGTCATTTATTTTTGTGACGTTATGTATTTTGTGACGTCATTTATTTTTGTGACGTTATGTATTTTGTGACATCATTTATTTTTGTGACGTTATGTATTTTTTGACGTCATTTATTTTTGTGACGTTATGCATTTTGTGACGTGATTAATATTTTGTGACGTCATTTATTTTTGTGACGTTATGTATTTTGTGACGTAATTAATATTTTGTGACGTCATTTATTTTTGTGACGTTATGTATTTTGTGACGTCATTTATTTTTGTGACGTTATGTATTTCGTGACGTCATTTATTTTTGTGACGTTAGGTATTTTGTGACGTCATTTATTTTTTTGAAGTTATGTATTTTGTGACGCCATTTATTTTTGTGACGTTATGTATTTTGTGACGTCATTTATTTTTGTGACGTTATGTATTTTGTGACGTTATGTATTTTGTGACGTTATGTATTTTGTGACGTTATGTATTTTGTGACGTAATTAATTTTTGTGTCGTCATTTATTTTTGTGACGTTATGTATTTTTGACGTCATTTATTTTTGTGACGTTATGTATTTTGGGACGTCATTTATTTTTGTGACGTTATGTATTTTGTGACGAAATTAATTTTTGTGACGTCATTTATTTTTGTGAAGTTATGTATTTTGTGACTTAATTAATTTTTGTGACGTCATTTATTTTTGTGACGTTATGTATTTTGTGACGTCATTTATTTTTGTGACGTTTTGTATTTTGTGACGTCATTTATTTCTGTGACGTTATGTATTTTGTGACGTAATTAATATTTTGTGACGTCATTTATTTTTGTGACGTTATGTATTTTGTGACGTCATTTATTTTTGTGACGATATGTATTTTGTGACGTCATTTATGTTTGTGACGTTATGTATTTTGTGACGTTATGTATTTTGTGACGTCATTTATTTATGTGACGTTATGTATTTTGTGACGTTATTTTTGTGACGTTATGTATTTTGTGACGTCATTTATTTTGTGACGTTATGTATTTTGTGACGTAATTAATATTTTGTGACGTCATTTATTTTTGTGACGTTATGTATTTTGTGACGTCTTTTTTTGTGACGTTATGTATTTTGTGACGTCATTTTTTGTGACGTTATGTATTTTGTGACGTAATTTTTTTTGTGACGTTATGTATTTTGTGACGTCATTTATTTTTGTGACGATATGTATTTTGTGACGTCATTTATGTTTGTGACGTTATGTATTTTGTGACGTTATGTATTTTGTGACGTCATTTATTTTGGTGACGTTATGTATTTTGTGACGCTATTTATTTTTGTGACGTTATGAATTTTGTGACGTCATTAATGTTTTTGACGTTATGTATTTTGTGACGTCATTTATTTTTGTGACATTATGTATTTTGTGACGTAATTAATTTTTGTGACGTCATTTATTTTGTGACGTTATGTATTTTGTGACGTCATTTATTTTTGTGACGTTATGTATTTTGTGACGTCATTTATTTTTGTGACGTTTTGTATTTTGTGACGTCATTTATTTTTGTGACGTTATGTATTTTGTGACGTCATTTTTTTGTGACGTTATGTATTTTGTGACGTAATTTTTTTTGTGACGTTATGTATTTTGTGACTTCATTTATTTTTGTGACGTTATGTATTTTGTGACGTCATTTTTATTTGACGTTATGTATTTTGTGACGTCATTTATTTTTGTGACGTTATGTATTTTGTAACGTCATTTTTTTGTGACGTTATGTATTTTGTGACGTAATTAATATTTTGTGACGTCATTTATTTTTGTGACGTTATGTATTTTGTGACGTCATTTATTTTTGTGACGTAACGTATTTTGTAACGTCATTTATTTTTGTGACGTTATGTATTTTGTGACTTAATTAATTTTTGTGACGTCATTTATTTTTGTGACGTTATGTATTTTGTGACGTCATTTATTTTTGTGACGTTTTGTATTTTGTGACGTCATTTATTTTTGTGACGTTATGTATTTTTGTGACGTTATGTATTTTGTGACGTCATTTTTTTGTGACGTTATGTATTTTGTGACATAATTTTTTTTGTGACGTTATGTATTTTGTGACGTCATTTATTTTTGTGACGTCATTTATTTTTGTGACGTAACGTATTTTGTGACGTCATTTATTTTTGTGACGTAATGTATTTTGTGACTTAATTAATTTTTGTGACGTCATTTATTTTTGTGACGTTATGTATTTTGTGACGTCATTTATTTTTGTGACGTTATGTATTTTGTAACGTCATTTTTTTGTGACGTTATGTATTTTGTGACGTAATTAATATTTTGTGACGTCATTTATTTTTGTGACGTTATGTATTTTGTGACGTCTTTTATTTTTGTGACGTAACGTATTTTCTGACGTCATTTATTTTTGTGACGTTATGTATTTTGTGACTTCATTTATTTTTGTGACGTTATGTATTTTGTGACGTCATTTATTTTTGTGACGTTATGTATTTTGTGACGTCATTTATTTTTGTGACGTTATGTATTTTGTGACGTTATATATTTTGTGACGTCATTTATTTTTGTGACGTTATGTATTTTGTGACGTAATTAATATTTTGTGACGTCATTTATTTTTGTGACGTTATGTATTTTGTGACGTCATTTATTTTTGTGACGTTATGTATTTTGTGACGTCATTTATTTTTGTGACGTTATGTATTTTGTGACGTCATTTATTTTTGTGACGTTATGTATTTTGTGACGTCATTTATTTTTGTGACGTTATGTATTTTGTGACGTCTTTTATTTTTGTGACGTAACGTATTTTGTGACGTCATTTATTTTTGTGACGTTATGTATTTTGTGACTTCATTTATTTTTGTGACGTTATGTATTTTGTGACGTCATTTATTTTTGTGACGTTATGTATTTTGTGACGTCATTTATTTTTGTGACGTTATGTATTTTGTGACGTTATATATTTTGTGACGTCATTTATTTTTGTGACGTTATGTATTTTGTGACGTAATTAATATTTTGTGACGTCATTTATTTTTGTGACGTTATGTATTTTGTGACGTCATTTATTTTTGTGACGTTATGTATTCTGTGACGTCATTTATTTTTGTGACGTTATGTATTTTGTGACGTCATTTATTTTTGTGAGGTTATGTATTTTGTGACGTCATTTATTTTTGTGACGTTATGTATTTTGTGCCGTTATTTATTTTTGTGACGTTAAGTATTTTATGACGTCATTTATTTTTTTGACGTTATGTATTTTGTGACGTCATTTATTTTTGTGACGTTATGTATTTTGTGACGTTATGTATTTTGTGACGTCATTTATTTATGTGACGTTATGTATTTTGTGACGTTATTTTTGTGACGTTATGTATTTTGTGACGTCATTTATTTTGTGACGTTATGTATTTTGTGACGTTATGTATTTTGTGACGTCATTTATTTTTGTGACGTTATGTATTTTGTGACATAATTAATATCTTGTGACGTCATTTATTTTTGTGACGTTATGTATTTTGTGACGTCATTTATTTTTGTGACATTATGTATTTTGTGACGTCATTTATTTTTGTGACGTTATGTATTTTGTGACGTAATGTATTTTGTGACGTAATGTATTTTGTGACAACATTTATTTTTGTGACGTTATGTATTTTGTGACGTAATTAATATATTGTGACGTCATTTATTTTTGTGACGTTATGTATTTTGTGACGTCTTTTTTTGTGATGTTATGTATTTTGTGACGTCATTTTTTTTGTGACGTTATGTATTTTGTGACGTCATTTATTTTTGTGACGTTATGTATTTTGTGACGTCATTTATTTTTGTGACGTTATGTATTTTGTGACGTCATTTATTTTTGTGACGTTATGTATTTTGTGACGTAATTAATTTTTGTGAAGTCATTTATTTTTGTAAAGCTATGTATTTTGTGACTTAATTAATTTTTGTGACGTCTTTTATTTTTGTGACGTTATGTATTTTGTGACGTCATTTATTTTTGTGACGTTATGTATTTTGTGACGTCATTTATTTTTGTGACGTTGTGTATTTTGTGACGATGTGTATTTTGTGACGTAATTAATTTTTGTGTCGTCATTTATTTTTGTGACGTTATGTATTTTTGACGTCATTTATTTTTGTGACGTTATGTATTTTGTGACGTCATTTATTTTAGTGAGGTTATGTATTTTATGACGTAATTAATTTTTGTGACGTCATTTATTTTTCTGAAGTTATGTATTTTGTGACTTAATTAATTTTTGTGACGTCATTTATTTTTGTGACGTTATGTATTTTGTGACGTCATTTATTTTTGTGACGTTTTGTATTTTGTGACGTCATTTTTTTTGTGACGTTATGTATTTTGTGACGTAATTAATATTTTGTGACGTCATTTATTTTTGTGACGTTATGTATTTTGTGACGTCTTTTTTTGTGACGTTATGTATTTTGTGACGTCATTTTTTGTGACGTTATGTATTTTGTGACGTAATTTTTTTTGTGACGTTATGTATTTTGTGACGTCATTTATTTTTGTGACGTTATGTATTTTGTGACGTTATGTATTTTTAGACGTCATTTATTTTTGTGACGATATGTATTTTGTGACGTTATGTATTTTGTGACGTCATTAATTTTTGTGACGTTATGTATTTTGTGACGTCATTTATTTTTGTGACGTAATATGTTTTGTGACTTAATTAAATTTTTTGACGTCATTTATTTTTGTGACGTTATGTATTTTTTGACGTCTTTTTTTGTGACATTATGTATTTTGTGTCGTCATTTATTTGTGACGTTATGTATTTTGTGACGTCATTTATTTTTGTGACGTTATGTATTTTGTGACGTCATTTATTTTTGTGACGTTATGTATTTTGTGACGTCATTTATTTTTGTGACGTTATGTATTTTGTGACTTAATTAATTTTTGTGACGTCATTTATTTTTGTGACGTTATGTATTTTGTGACGTCATTTATTTTTGTGACGTTTTGTATTTTGTGACGTCATTTATTTTTGTGACGTTATGTATTTTTGTGACGTTATGTATTTTGTGACGTCATTTTTTTGTGACGTTATGTATTTTGTGACATAATTTTTTTTGTGACGTTATGTATTTTGTGACGTCATTTATTTTTGTGACGTCATTTATTTTTGTGACGTAACGTATTTTGTGACGTCATTTATTTTTGTGACGTAATGTATTTTGTGACTTAATTAATTTTTGTGACGTCATTTATTTTTGTGACGTTATGTATTTTGTGACGTCATTTATTTTTGTGACGTTATGTATTTTGTAACGTCATTTTTTTGTGACGTTATGTATTTTGTGACGTAATTAATATTTTGTGACGTCATTTATTTTTGTGACGTTATGTATTTTGTGACGTCTTTTATTTTTGTGACGTAACGTATTTTCTGACGTCATTTATTTTTGTGACGTTATGTATTTTGTGACTTCATTTATTTTTGTGACGTTATGTATTTTGTGACTTCATTTATTTTTGTGACGTTATGTATTTTGTGACGTCATTTATTTTTGTGACGTTATGTATTTTGTGACGTCATTTATTTTTGTGACGTTATGTATTTTGTGACGTTATATATTTTGTGACGTCATTTATTTTTGTGACGTTATGTATTTTGTGACTTCATTTATTTTTGTGACGTTATGTATTTTGTGACGTCATTTATTTTTGTGACGTTATGTATTTTGTGACGTCATTTATTTTTGTGACGTTATGTATTTTGTGACGTTATATATTTTGTGACGTCATTTATTTTTGTGACGTTATGTATTTTGTGACGTAATTAATATTTTGTGACGTCATTTATTTTTGTGACGTTATGTATTTTGTGACGTCATTTATTTTTGTGACGTTATGTATTTTGTGACGTCATTTATTTTTGTGACGTTATGTATTTTGTGACGTCATTTATTTTTGTGACGTTATGTATTTTGTGACGTCATTTATTTTTGTGACGTTATGTATTTTGTGACGTCTTTTATTTTTGTGACGTAACGTATTTTGTGACGTCATTTATTTTTGTGACGTTATGTATTTTGTGACTTCATTTATTTTTGTGACGTTATGTATTTTGTGACGTCATTTATTTTTGTGACGTTATGTATTTTGTGACGTCATTTATTTTTGTGACGTTATGTATTTTGTGACGTTATATATTTTGTGACGTCATTTATTTTTGTGACGTTATGTATTTTGTGACGTAATTAATATTTTGTGACGTCATTTATTTTTGTGACGTTATGTATTTTGTGACGTCATTTATTTTTGTGACGTTATGTATTCTGTGACGTCATTTATTTTTGTGACGTTATGTATTTTGTGACGTCATTTATTTTTGTGAGGTTATGTATTTTGTGACGTCATTTATTTTTGTGACGTTATGTATTTTGTGCCGTTATTTATTTTTGTGACGTTAAGTATTTTATGACGTCATTTATTTTTTTGACGTTATGTATTTTGTGACGTCATTTATTTTTGTGACGTTATGTATTTTGTGACGTTATGTATTTTGTGACGTCATTTATTTATGTGACGTTATGTATTTTGTGACGTTATTTTTGTGACGTTATGTATTTTGTGACGTCATTTATTTTGTGACGTTATGTATTTTGTGACGTTATGTATTTTGTGACGTCATTTATTTTTGTGACGTTATGTATTTTGTGACATAATTAATATCTTGTGACGTCATTTATTTTTGTGACGTTATGTATTTTGTGACGTCATTTATTTTTGTGACATTATGTATTTTGTGACGTCATTTATTTTTGTGACGTTATGTATTTTGTGACGTAATGTATTTTGTGACGTAATGTATTTTGTGACAACATTTATTTTTGTGACGTTATGTATTTTGTGACGTAATTAATATATTGTGACGTCATTTATTTTTGTGACGTTATGTATTTTGTGACGTCTTTTTTTGTGATGTTATGTATTTTGTGACGTCATTTTTTTTGTGACGTTATGTATTTTGTGACGTCATTTATTTTTGTGACGTTATGTATTTTGTGACGTCATTTATTTTTGTGACGTTATGTATTTTGTGACGTCATTTATTTTTGTGACGTTATGTATTTTGTGACGTAATTAATTTTTGTGAAGTCATTTATTTTTGTAAAGCTATGTATTTTGTGACTTAATTAATTTTTGTGACGTCTTTTATTTTTGTGACGTTATGTATTTTGTGACGTCATTTATTTTTGTGACGTTATGTATTTTGTGACGTCATTTATTTTTGTGACGTTGTGTATTTTGTGACGATGTGTATTTTGTGACGTAATTAATTTTTGTGTCGTCATTTATTTTTGTGACGTTATGTATTTTTGACGTCATTTATTTTTGTGACGTTATGTATTTTGTGACGTCATTTATTTTAGTGAGGTTATGTATTTTATGACGTAATTAATTTTTGTGACGTCATTTATTTTTCTGAAGTTATGTATTTTGTGACTTAATTAATTTTTGTGACGTCATTTATTTTTGTGACGTTATGTATTTTGTGACGTCATTTATTTTTGTGACGTTTTGTATTTTGTGACGTCATTTTTTTTGTGACGTTATGTATTTTGTGACGTAATTAATATTTTGTGACGTCATTTATTTTTGTGACGTTATGTATTTTGTGACGTCTTTTTTTGTGACGTTATGTATTTTGTGACGTCATTTTTTGTGACGTTATGTATTTTGTGACGTAATTTTTTTTGTGACGTTATGTATTTTGTGACGTCATTTATTTTTGTGACGTTATGTATTTTGTGACGTTATGTATTTTTAGACGTCATTTATTTTTGTGACGATATGTATTTTGTGACGTTATGTATTTTGTGACGTCATTAATTTTTGTGACGTTATGTATTTTGTGACGTCATTTATTTTTGTGACGTAATATGTTTTGTGACTTAATTAAATTTTTTGACGTCATTTATTTTTGTGACGTTATGTATTTTTTGACGTCTTTTTTTGTGACATTATGTATTTTGTGTCGTCATTTATTTGTGACGTTATGTATTTTGTGACGTCATTTATTTTTGTGACGTTATGTATTTTGTGACGTCATTTATTTTTGTGACGTTATGTATTTTGTGACGTCATTTATTTTTTTGACGTTATGTATTTTGTGACTTAATTTATTTTTGTGACGTCATTTATTTTTGTGACGTTATGTATTTTGTGACATTATTTATTTTTGTGACGTTATGTATTTTGTGACGCCATTTATTTTTGTGACGTTACGTATTTTGTGACGTTATGTATTTTGTGACGTAATTTATTTTTGTGACGTTATGTATTTTGTGACTTAACTAATTTTTGTGACGTCATTTATTTTTGTGACGTTATGTATTTTGTGACGTCATTTATTTTTGTGACGTTATGTATTTTGTGACATCATTTATTTTTGTGACGTTATGTATTTTTTGACGTCATTTATTTTTGTGACGTTATGCATTTTGTGACGTGATTAATATTTTGTGACGTCATTTATTTTTGTGACGTTATGTATTTTGTGACGTAATTAATATTTTGTGACGTCATTTATTTTTGTGACGTTATGTATTTTGTGACGTCATTTATTTTTGTGACGTTATGTATTTCGTGACGTCATTTATTTTTGTGACGTTAGGTATTTTGTGACGTCATTTATTTTTTTGAAGTTATGTATTTTGTGACGCCATTTATTTTTGTGACGTTATGTATTTTGTGACGTCATTTATTTTTGTGACGTTATGTATTTTGTGACGTTATGTATTTTGTGACGTTATGTATTTTGTGACGTAATTAATTTTTGTGTCGTCATTTATTTTTGTGACGTTATGTATTTTTGACGTCATTTATTTTTGTGACGTTATGTATTTTGGGACGTCATTTATTTTTGTGACGTTATGTATTTTGTGACGAAATTAATTTTTGTAACGTCATTTATTTTTGTGAAGTTATGTATTTTGTGACTTAATTAATTTTTGTGACGTCATTTATTTTTGTGACGTTATGTATTTTGTGACGTCATTTATTTTTGTGACGTTTTGTATTTTGTGACGTCATTTATTTCTGTGACGTTATGTATTTTGTGACGTAATTAATATTTTGTGACGTCATTTATTTTTGTGACGTTATGTATTTTGTGACGTCATTTATTTTTGTGACGATATGTATTTTGTGACGTCATTTATGTTTGTGACGTTATGTATTTTGTGACGTTATGTATTTTGTGACGTCATTTATTTATGTGACGTTATGTATTTTGTGACGTTATTTTTGTGACGTTATGTATTTTGTGACGTCATTTATTTTGTGACGTTATGTATTTTGTGACGTAATTAATATTTTGTGACGTCATTTATTTTTGTGACGTTATGTATTTTGTGACGTCTTTTTTTGTGACGTTATGTATTTTGTGACGTCATTTTTTGTGACGTTATGTATTTTGTGACGTAATTTTTTTTGTGACGTTATGTATTTTGTGACGTCATTTATTTTTGTGACGTTATGTATTTTGTGACGTTATGTATTTTTAGACGTCATTTATTTTTGTGACGATATGTATTTTGTGACGTTATGTATTTTGTGACGTCATTAATTTTTGTGACGTTATGTATTTTGTGACGTCATTTATTTTTGTGACGTAATATGTTTTGTGACTTAATTAAATTTTTTGACGTCATTTATTTTTGTGACGTTATGTATTTTTTGACGTCTTTTTTTGTGACATTATGTATTTTGTGTCGTCATTTATTTGTGACGTTATGTATTTTGTGACGTCATTTATTTTTGTGACGTTATGTATTTTGTGACGTCATTTATTTTTGTGACGTTATGTATTTTGTGACGTCATTTATTTTTTTGACGTTATGTATTTTGTGACTTAATTTATTTTTGTGACGTCATTTATTTTTGTGACGTTATGTATTTTGTGACATTATTTATTTTTGTGACGTTATGTATTTTGTGACGCCATTTATTTTTGTGACGTTACGTATTTTGTGACGTTATGTATTTTGTGACGTAATTTATTTTTGTGACGTTATGTATTTTGTGACTTAACTAATTTTTGTGACGTCATTTATTTTTGTGACGTTATGTATTTTGTGACGTCATTTATTTTTGTTACGTTATGTATTTTGTGACATCATTTATTTTTGTGACGTTATGTATTTTTTGACGTCATTTATTTTTGTGACGTTATGCATTTTGTGACGTGATTAATATTTTGTGACGTCATTTATTTTTGTGACGTTATGTATTTTGTGACGTAATTAATATTTTGTGACGTCATTTATTTTTGTGACGTTATGTATTTTGTGACGTCATTTATTTTTGTGACGTTATGTATTTCGTGACGTCATTTATTTTTGTGACGTTAGGTATTTTGTGACGTCATTTATTTTTTTGAAGTTATGTATTTTGTGACGCCATTTATTTTTGTGACGTTATGTATTTTGTGACGTCATTTATTTTTGTGACGTTATGTATTTTGTGACGTTATGTATTTTGTGACGTTATGTATTTTGTGACGTTATGTATTTTGTGACGTAATTAATTTTTGTGTCGTCATTTATTTTTGTGACGTTATGTATTTTTGACGTCATTTATTTTTGTGACGTTATGTATTTTGGGACGTCATTTATTTTTGTGACGTTATGTATTTTGTGACGAAATTAATTTTTGTGACGTCATTTATTTTTGTGAAGTTATGTATTTTGTGACTTAATTAATTTTTGTGACGTCATTTATTTTTGTGACGTTATGTATTTTGTGACGTCATTTATTTTTGTGACGTTTTGTATTTTGTGACGTCATTTATTTCTGTGACGTTATGTATTTTGTGACGTAATTAATATTTTGTGACGTCATTTATTTTTGTGACGTTATGTATTTTGTGACGTCATTTATTTTTGTGACGATATGTATTTTGTGACGTCATTTATTTTTGTGACGTTATGTATTTTGTGACGTTATGTATTTTGTGACGTCATTTATTTATGTGACGTTATGTATTTTGTGACGTTATTTTTGTGACGTTATGTATTTTGTGACGTCATTTATTTTGTGACGTTATGTATTTTGTGACGTTATGTATTTTGTGACGTCATTTATTTTTGTGACGTTATGTATTTTGTGACGTAATTAATATCTTGTGACGTCATTTATTTTTGTGACGTTATGTATTTTGTGAAGTCATTTATTTTTGTGACATTATGTATTTTGTGACGTCATTTATTTTTGTGACGTTATGTATTTTGTGACGTTATGTATTTTGTGACGTCATTTATTTTTGTGACGTTATGTATTTTGTGACGTAATTAATATCTTGTGACGTCATTTATTTTTGTGACGTTATGTATTTTGTGACGTCATTTATTTTGTGACGTTTTGTATTTTGTGACGTCATTTATTTCTGTGACGTTATGTATTTTGTGACGTAATTAATATTTTGTGACGTCATTTATTTTTGTGACGTTATGTATTTTGTGACGTCATTTATTTTTGTGACGATATGTATTTTGTGACGTCATTTATTTTTGTGACGTTATGTATTTTGTGACGTTATGTATTTTGTGACGTCATTTATTTATGTGACGTTATGTATTTTGTGACGTTATTTTTGTGAGGTTATGTATTTTGTGACGTCATTTATTTTGTGACGTTATGTATTTTGTGACGTTATGTATTTTTGTGACGTTATGTATTTTGTGACGTAATTAATTTTTGTGACGTCATTTATTTTTGTGAAGTTATGTATTTTGTGACTTAATTAATTTTTGTGACGTCTTTTATTTTTGTGACGTTATGTATTTTGTGACGTCATTTATTTTTGTGACGTTATGTATTTTGTGACGTCATTTGTTTTTGTTACGTTGTGTATTTTGTGACGATGTGTATTTTGTGACGTAATTAATTTTTGTGTCGTCATTTATTTTTGTGACGTTATTTTTTTTTGACGTCATTTATTTTTGTGACGTTATGTATTTTGTGACGTCATTTATTTTAGTGAGGTTATGTATTTTATGACGTAATTAATTTTTGTGACGTCATTTATTTTTGTGAAGTTATGTATTTTGTGACTTAATTAATTTTTGTGACGTCATTTATTTTTGTGACGTTTTGTATTTTGTGAGGTCATTTATTTTTTTGACGTTATGTATTTTGTGACTTAATTTATTTTTGTGACGTCATTTATTTTTGTGACGTTATGTATTTTGTGACATTATTTATTTTTGTGACGTTATGTATTTTGTGACGCCATTTATTTTTGTGACGATATGTATTTTGTGACTTAACTAATTTTTGTGACGTCATTTATTTTTGTGACGTTATGTATTTTGTGACGTCATTTATTTTTGTGACGTTATGTAT
Source organism: Flexamia atlantica (assembly GCA_035578135.1). Classification (NCBI taxonomy): domain Eukaryota; kingdom Metazoa; phylum Arthropoda; class Insecta; order Hemiptera; family Cicadellidae; genus Flexamia; species Flexamia atlantica. The sequence goes on from JAQJVK010000204.1 coordinate 190,064, forward strand.
TTTGTGACATCATTTATTTTTGTGACGTTATGTATTTTTTGACGTCATTTATTTTTGTGTCGTTATGCATTTTGTGACGTGATTAATATTTTGTGACGTCATTTATTTTTGTGACGTTATGTATTTTGTGACGTAATTAATATTTTGTGACGTCATTTATTTTTGTGACGTTATGTATTTTGTGACGTCATTTATTTTTGTGACGTTATGTATTTTGTGACGAAATTAATTTTTGTGTCGTCATTTATTTTTGTGACGTTATGTATTTTTGACGTCATTTATTTTTGTGACGTTATGTATTTTGGGACGTCATTTATTTTTGTGACGTTATGTATTTTGTGACGAAATTAATTTTTGTGACGTCATTTATTTTTGTGAAGTTATGTATTTTGTGACTTAATTAATTTTTGTGACGTCATTTATTTTTGTGACGTTATGTATTTTTTGACGTCATTTATTTTTGTGACGTTTTGTATTTTGTGACGTCATTTATTTCTGTGACGTTATGTATTTTGTGACGTAATTAATATTTTGTGACGTCATTTTTTTTTGTGACGTTATGTATTTTGTGACGTCATTTATTTTTGTGACGATATGTATTTTGTGACGTCATTTATTTTTGTAAAGTTATGTATTTTGTGACGTTATGTATTTTTGTGACGTTATGTATTTTGTGACGTAATTAATATCTTGTGACGTCATTTATTTTTGTGACGTTATGTATTTTGTGACGTAATTAATATCTTGTGACGTCATTTATTTTTGTGACGTTATGTATTTTGTGAAGTCATTTATTTTTGTGACATTATGTATTTTGTGACGTTATGTATTTTGTGACGTCATTTATTTTTGTGACGTTATGTATTTTGTGACGTAATTAATATCTTGTGACGTCATTTATTTTTGTGACGTTATGTATTTTGTGAAGTCATTTATTTTTGTGACATTATGTATTTTGTGACGTCATTTATTTTTGTGACGTTATGTATTTTGTGACGTTATGTATTTTGTGACGTCATTTATTTTTGTGACGTTATGTATTTTGTGACGTAATTAATATCTTGTGACGTCATTTATTTTTGTGACGTTATGTATTTTGTGACGTCATTTATTTTGTGACGTTTTGTATTTTGTGACGTCATTTATTTCTGTGACGTTATGTATTTTGTGACGTAATTAATATTTTGTGACGTCATTTATTTTTGTGACGTTATGTATTTTGTGACGTCATTTATTTTTGTGACGATATGTATTTTGTGACGTCATTTATTTTTGTGACGTTATGTATTTTGTGACGTTATGTATTTTGTGACGTCATTTATTTATGTGACGTTATGTATTTTGTGACGTTATGTATTTTGTGACGTCATTTATTTTTGTGACGTTATGTATTTTGTGACGTAATTAATTTTTGTGACGTCATTTATTTTTGTGAAGTTATGTATTTTGTGACTTAATTAATTTTTGTGACGTCATTTATTTTTGTGACGTTATGTATTTTGTGACGTCATTTATTTTTGTGACATTTTGTATTTTGTGACGTCATTTTTTTTGTGACGTTATGTATTTTGTGACGTAATTAATATTTTGTGACGTCATTTATTTTTAAGACGTTATGTATTTTGTGACGTCTTTTTTTGTGACGTTATGTATTTTGTGACGTCATTTTTTGTGACGTTATGTATTTTGTGACGTAATTTTTTTGTGACGTTATGTATTTTGTGACGTCATTTATTTTTGTGACGTTATGTATTTTGTGACGTTATGTATTTTTAGACGTCATTTATTTTTGTGACGATATGTATTTTGTGACGTTATGTATTTTGTGACGTCATTAATTTTTGTGACGTTATGTATTTTGTGACGTCATTTATTTTTGGGACGTTATATGTTTTGTGACTTAATTAAATTTTTTGACGTCATTTATTTTTGTGACGTTATGTATTTTTTGACGTCTTTTTTTGTGACATTATGTATTTTGTGTCGTCATTTATTTGTGACGTTATGTATTTTGTGACGTCATTTATTTTTGTGACGTTATGTATTTTGTGACGTCATTTATTTTTGTGACGTTATGTATTTTGTGACGTCATTTATTTTTTTGACGTTATGTATTTTGTGACTTAATTTATTTTTGTGACGTCATTTATTTTTGTGACGTTATGTATTTTGTGACATTATTTATTTTTGTGACGTTATGTATTTTGTGACGCCATTTATTTTTGTGACGTTACGTATTTTGTGACGTTATGTATTTTGTGACGTAATTTATTTTTAAGACGTTATGTATTTTGTGACTTAACTAATTTTTGTGACGTCATTTATTTTTGTGACGTTATGTATTTTGTGACGTCATTTATTTTTGTGACGTTATGTATTTTGTGACATCATTTATTTTTGTGACGTTATGTATTTTTTGACGTCATTTATTTTTGTGACGTTATGCATTTTGTGACGTGATTAATATTTTGTGACGTCATTTATTTTTGTGACGTTATGTATTTTGTGACGTAATTAATATTTTGTGACGTCATTTATTTTTGTGACGTTATGTATTTTGTGACGTCATTTATTTTTGTGACGTTATGTATTTCGTGACTTCATTTATTTTTGTGACGTTATGTATTTTGTGACGTCATTTATTTTTTTGAAGTTATGTATTTTGTGACGCCATTTATTTTTGTGACGTTATGTATTTTGTGACGTCATTTATTTTTGTGACGTTATGTATTTTGTGACGTTATGTATTTTGTGACGTTATGTATTTTGTGACGTAATTAATATCTTATGACGTCATTTATTTTTGTGACGTTATGTATTTTGTGAAGTCATTTTTTTTTGTGACATTATGTATTTTGTGACGTCATTTATTTTTGTGACGTTATGTATTTTGTGACGTTATGTATTTTGTGACGTCATTTATTTTTGTGACGTTATGTATTTTGTGACGTAATTAATATCTTGTGACGTCATTTATTTTTGTGACGTTATGTATTTTGTGACGTAATTAATATCTTGTAACGTCATTTATTTTTGTGACGTTATGTATTTTGTGAAGTCATTTATTTTTGTGACATTATGTATTTTGTGACGTCATTTATTTTTGTGACGTTATGTATTTTGTGACGTTATGTATTTTGTGACGTCATTTATTTTTGTGACGTTATGTATTTTGTGACGTAATTAATATCTTGTGACGTCATTTATTTTTGTGACGTTATGTATTTTGTGACGTCATTTATTTTGTGACGTTTTGTATTTTGTGACGTCATTTATTTCTGTGACGTTATGTATTTTGTGACGTAATTAATATTTTGTGACGTCATTTATTTTTGTGACGTTATGTATTTTGTGACGTCATTTATTTTTGTGACGATATGTATTTTGTGACGTCATTTATTTTTGTGACGTTATGTATTTTGTGACGTTATGTATTTTGTGACGTCATTTATTTTTGTGACGTTTTGTATTTTGTGACGTCATTTATTTCTGTGACGTTATGTATTTTGTGACGTAATTAATATTTTGTGACGTCATTTATTTTTGTGACGTTATGTATTTTGTGACGTCATTTATTTTTGTGACGATATGTATTTTGTGACGTCATTTATTTTTGTGACGTTATGTATTTTGTGACGTTATGTATTTTGTGACGTCATTTATTTATGTGACGTTATGTATTCTGTGACGTTATTTTTGTGACGTTATGTATTTTGTGACGTCATTTATTTTGTGACGTTATGTATTTTGTGACGTTATGTATTTTGTGACGTCATTTATTTTTGTGACGTTATGTATTTTGTGACGTTATGTATTTTGTGACGTTATGTATTTTGTGACGTAATTAATTTTTGTGTCGTCATTTATTTTTGTGACGGTATGTATTTTTGACGTCATTTATTTTTGTGACGTTATGTATTTTGGGACGTCATTTATTTTTGTGACGTTATGTATTTTGTGACGAAATTAATTTTTGTGACGTCATTTATTTTTTTGAAGTTATGTATTTTGTGACTTAATTAATTTTTGTGACGTCATTTATTTTTGTGACGTTATGTATTTTGTGACGTCATTTATTTTTGTGACGTTTTGTATTTTGTGACGTCATTTATTTCTGTGACGTTATGTATTTTGTGACGTAATTAATATTTTGTGACGTCATTTATTTTTGTGACGTTATGTATTTTGTGACGTCATTTATTTTTGTGACGATATGTATTTTGTGACGTCATTTATTTTTGTGACGTTATGTATTTTGTGACGTTATGTATTTTGTGACGTCATTTATTTATGTGACGTTATGTATTTTGTGACGTTATTTTTGTGACGTTATGTATTTTGTGACGTTATGTATTTTGTGACGTTATGTATTTTGTGACGTCATTTATTTTTGTGACGTTATGTATTTTGTGACGTAATTAATATCTTGTGACGTCATTTATTTTTGTGACGTTATGTATTTTGTGACGTCATTTATTTTTGTGACATTATGTATTTTGTGACGTCATTTATTTTTGTGACGTTATGTATTTTGTGACGTTATGTATTTTGTGACGTCATTTATTTTTGTGACGTTATGTATTTTGTGACGTAATTAATATCTTGTGACGTCATTTATTTTTGTGACGTTATGTATTTTGTGACGTCATTTATTTTTGTGACGTTTTGTATTTTGTGACGTCATTTATTTCTGTGACGTTATGTATTTCGTGACTTCATTTATTTTTGTGACGTTATGTATTTTGTGACGTCATTTATTTTTTTGAAGTTATGTATTTTGTGACGCCATTTATTTTTGTGACGTTATGTATTTTGTGACGTCATTTATTTTTGTGACGTTATGTATTTTGTGACGTTATGTATTTTGTGACGTTATGTATTTTGTGACGTAATTAATATCTTATGACGTCATTTATTTTTGTGACGTTATGTATTTTGTGAAGTCATTTATTTTTGTGACATTATGTATTTTGTGACGTCATTTATTTTTGTGACGTTATGTATTTTGTGACGTTATGTATTTTGTGACGTCATTTATTTTTGTGACGTTATGTATTTTGTGACGTAATTAATATCTTGTGACGTCATTTATTTTTGTGACGTTATGTATTTTGTGACGTAATTAATATCTTGTAACGTCATTTATTTTTGTGACGTTATGTATTTTGTGAAGTCATTTATTTTTGTGACATTATGTATTTTGTGACGTCATTTATTTTTGTGACGTTATGTATTTTGTGACGTTATGTATTTTGTGACGTCATTTATTTTTGTGACGTTATGTATTTTGTGACGTAATTAATATCTTGTGACGTCATTTATTTTTGTGACGTTATGTATTTTGTGACGTCATTTATTTTGTGACGTTTTGTATTTTGTGACGTCATTTATTTCTGTGACGTTATGTATTTTGTGACGTAATTAATATTTTGTGACGTCATTTATTTTTGTGACGTTATGCATTTTGTGACGTCATTTATTTTTGTGACGATATGTATTTTGTGACGTCATTTATTTTTGTGACGTTATGTATTTTGTGACGTTATGTATTTTGTGACGTCATTTATTTTTGTGACGTTTTGTATTTTGTGACGTCATTTATTTCTGTGACGTTATGTATTTTGTGACGTAATTAATATTTTGTGACGTCATTTATTTTTGTGACGTTATGTATTTTGTGACGTCATTTATTTTTGTGACGATATGTATTTTGTGACGTCATTTATTTTTGTGACGTTATGTATTTTGTGACGTTATGTATTTTGTGACGTCATTTATTTATGTGACGTTATGTATTCTGTGACATTATTTTTGTGACGTTATGTATTTTGTGACGTCATTTATTTTGTGACGTTATGTATTTTGTGACGTTATGTATTTTGTGACGTCATTTATTTTTGTGACGTTATGTATTTTGTGACGTTATGTATTTTGTGACGTTATGTATTTTGTGACGTAATTAATTTTTGTGTCGTCATTTATTTTTGTGACGGTATGTATTTTTGACGTCATTTATTTTTGTGACGTTATGTATTTTGGGACGTCATTTATTTTTGTGACGTTATGTATTTTGTGACGAAATTAATTTTTGTGACGTCATTTATTTTTGTGAAGTTATGTATTTTGTGACTTAATTAATTTTTGTGACGTCATTTATTTTTGTGACGTTATGTATTTTGTGACGTCATTTATTTTTGTGACGTTTTGTATTTTGTGACGTCATTTATTTCTGTGACGTTATGTATTTTGTGACGTAATTAATATTTTGTGACGTCATTTATTTTTGTGACGTTATGTATTTTGTGACGTCATTTATTTTTGTGACGATATGTATTTTGTGACGTCGTTTATTTTTGTGACGTTATGTATTTTGTGACGTTATGTATTTTGTGACGTCATTTATTTATGTGACGTTATGTATTTTGTGACGTTATTTTTGTGACGTTATGTATTTTGTGACGTCATTTATTTTGTGACGTTATGTATTTTGTGACGTTATGTATTTTGTGACGTCATTTATTTTTGTGACGTTATGTATTTTGTGACGTAATTAATATCTTGTGACGTCATTTATTTTTGTGACGTTATGTATTTTGTGACGTCATTTATTTTTGTGACATTATGTATTTTGTGACGTCATTTATTTTTGTGACGTTATGTAATTTGTGACGTTATGTATTTTGTGACGTCATTTATTTTTGTGACGTTATGTATTTTGTGACGTAATTAATATCTTGTGACGTCATTTATTTTTGTGACGTTATGTATTTTGTGACGTCATTTATTTTTGTGACGTTTTGTATTTTGTGACGTCATTTATTTCTGTGACGTTATGTATTTTGTGACATAATTAATATTTTGTGACGTCATTTATTTTTGTGACGTTATGTATTTTGTGACGTCATTTATTTTTGTGACGATATGTATTTTGTGACGTCATTTATTTTTGTGACGTTATGTATTTTGTGACGTTATGTATTTTGTGACGTCATTTATTTATGTGACGTTATGTATTTTGTGACGTTATTTTTGTGACGTTATGTATTTTGTGACGTCATTTATTTTGTGACGTTATGTATTTTGTGACGTTATGTATTTTGTGACGTCATTTATTTTTGTGACGTTATGTATTTTGTGACGTAATTAATTTTTGTGACGTCATTTATTTTTGTGAAGTTATGTATTTTGTGACTTAATTAATTTTTGTGACGTCTTTTATTTTTGTGACGTTATGTATTTTGTGACGTCATTTATTTTTGTGACGTTATGTATTTTGTGACGTCATTTATTTTTGTGACGTTGTGTATTTTGTGACGATGTGTATTTTGTGACGTAATTAATTTTTGTGTCGTCATTTATTTTTGTGACGTTATGTATTTTTGACGTCATTTATTTTTGTGACGTTATGTATTTTGTGACGTCATTTATTTTTGTGACGTTATGTATTTTGTGACGTTATGTATTTTGTGACGTTATGTATTTTGTGACGTTATGTATTTTGTGACGTAATTAATTTTTGTGTCGTCATTTATTTTTGTGACGTTATGTATTTTTGACGTCATTTATTTTTGTGACGTTATGTATTTTGGGACGTCATTTATTTTTGTGACGTTATGTATTTTGTGACGAAATTAATTTTTGTGACGTCATTTATTTTTGTGAAGTTATGTATTTTGTGACTTAATTAATTTTTGTGACGTCATTTATTTTTGTGACGTTATGTATTTTGTGACGTCATTTATTTTTGTGACGTTTTGTATTTTGTGACGTCATTTATTTCTGTGACGTTATGTATTTTGTGACGTAATTAATATTTTGTGACGTCATTTATTTTTGTGACGTTATGTATTTTGTGACGTCATTTATTTTTGTGACGATATGTATTTTGTGACGTCATTTATTTTTGTAAAGTTATGTATTTTGTGACGTTATGTATTTTTGTGACGTTATGTATTTTGTGACGTAATTAATATCTTGTGACGTCATTTATTTTTGTGACGTTATGTATTTTGTGACGTTATGTATTTTGTGACGTCATTTATTTTTGTGACGTTATGTATTTTGTGACGTTATGTATTTTGTGACGTTATGTATTTTGTGACGTTATGTATTTTGTGACGTCATTTATTTATGTGACGTTATGTATTTTGTGACGTTATTTTTGTGACGTTATGTATTTTGTGACGTCATTTATTTTGTGACGTTATGTATTTTGTGACGTTATGTATTTTGTGACGTCATTTATTTTTGTGACGTTATGTATTTTGTGACGTTATGTATTTTGTGACGTTATGTATTTTGTGACGTTATGTATTTTGTGACGTAATTAATTTTTGTGTCGTCATTTATTTTTGTGACGTTATGTATTTTTGACGTCATTTATTTTTGTGACGTTATGTATTTTGGGACGTCATTTATTTTTGTGACGTTATGTATTTTGTGACGAAATTAATTTTTGTGACGTCATTTATTTTTGTGAAGTTATGTATTTTGTGACTTAATTAATTTTTGTGACGTCATTTATTTTTGTGACGTTATGTATTTTGTGACGTCATTTATTTTTGTGACGTTTTGTATTTTGTGACGTCATTTATTTCTGTGACGTTATGTATTTTGTGACGTAATTAATATTTTGTGACGTCATTTATTTTTGTGACGTTATGTATTTTGTGACGTCATTTATTTTTGTGACGATATGTATTTTGTGACGTCATTTATTTTTGTAAAGTTATGTATTTTGTGACGTTATGTATTTTTGTGACGTTATGTATTTTGTGACGTAATTAATATCTTGTGACGTCATTTATTTTTGTGACGTTATGTATTTTGTGACGTAATTAATATCTTGTGACGTCATTTATTTTTGTGACGTTATGTATTTTGTGAAGTCATTTATTTTTGTGACATTATGTATTTTGTGACGTTATGTATTTTGTGACGTCATTTATTTTTGTGACGTTATGTATTTTGTGACGTAATTAATATCTTGTGACGTCATTTATTTTTGTGACGTTATGTATTTTGTGAAGTCATTTATTTTTGTGACATTATGTATTTTGTGACGTCATTTATTTTTGTGACGTTATGTATTTTGTGACGTTATGTATTTTGTGACGTCATTTATTTTTGTGACGTTATGTATTTTGTGACGTAATTAATATCTTGTGACGTCATTTATTTTTGTGACGTTATGTATTTTGTGACGTCATTTATTTTGTGACGTTTTGTATTTTGTGACGTCATTTATTTCTGTGACGTTATGTATTTTGTGACGTAATTAATATTTTGTGACGTCATTTATTTTTGTGACGTTATGTATTTTGTGACGTCATTTATTTTTGTGACGATATGTATTTTGTGACGTCATTTATTTTTGTGACGTTATGTATTTTGTGACGTTATGTATTTTGTGACGTCATTTATTTATGTGACGTTATGTATTTTGTGACGTTATGTATTTTGTGACGTCATTTATTTTTGTGACGTTATGTATTTTGTGACGTAATTAATTTTTGTGACGTCATTTATTTTTGTGAAGTTATGTATTTTGTGACTTAATTAATTTTTGTGACGTCATTTATTTTTGTGACGTTATGTATTTTGTGACGTCATTTATTTTTGTGACGTTTTGTATTTTGTGACGTCATTTTTTTTGTGACGTTATGTATTTTGTGACGTAATTAATATTTTGTGACGTCATTTATTTTTAAGACGTTATGTATTTTGTGACGTCTTTTTTTGTGACGTTATGTATTTTGTGACGTCATTTTTTGTGACGTTATGTATTTTGTGACGTAATTTTTTTTGTGACGTTATGTATTTTGTGACGTCATTTATTTTTGTGACGTTATGTATTTTGTGACGTTATGTATTTTTAGACGTCATTTATTTTTGTGACGATATGTATTTTGTGACGTTATGTATTTTGTGACGTCATTAATTTTTGTGACGTTATGTATTTTGTGACGTCATTTATTTTTGTGACGTTATATGTTTTGTGACTTAATTAAATTTTTTGACGTCATTTATTTTTGTGACGTTATGTATTTTTTGACGTCTTTTTTTGTGACATTATGTATTTTGTGTCGTCATTTATTTGTGACGTTATGTATTTTGTGACGTCATTTATTTTTGTGACGTTATGTATTTTGTGACGTCATTTATTTTTGTGACGTTATGTATTTTGTGACGTCATTTATTTTTTTGACGTTATGTATTTTGTGACTTAATTTATTTTTGTGACGTCATTTATTTTTGTGACGTTATGTATTTTGTGACATTATTTATTTTTGTGACGTTATGTATTTTGTGACGCCATTTATTTTTGTGACGTTACGTATTTTGTGACGTTATGTATTTTGTGACGTAATTTATTTTTGTGACGTTATGTATTTTGTGACTTAACTAATTTTTGTGACGTCATTTATTTTTGTGACGTTATGTATTTTGTGACGTCATTTATTTTTGTGACGTTATGTATTTTGTGACATCATTTATTTTTGTGACGTTATGTATTTTTTGACGTCATTTATTTTTGTGACGTTATGCATTTTGTGACGTGATTAATATTTTGTGACGTCATTTATTTTTGTGACGTTATGTATTTTGTGACGTAATTAATATTTTGTGACGTCATTTATTTTTGTGACGTTATGTATTTTGTGACGTCATTTATTTTTGTGACGTTATGTATTTCGTGACGTCATTTATTTTTGTGACGTTATGTATTTTGTGACGTCATTTATTTTTTTTAAGTTATGTATTTTGTGACGCCATTTATTTTTGTGACGTTATGTATTTTGTGACGTCATTTATTTTTGTGACGTTATGTATTTTGTGACGTTATGTATTTTGTGACGTTATGTATTTTGTGACGTAATTAATATCTTATGACGTCATTTATTTTTGTGACGTTATGTATTTTGTGAAGTCATTTATTTTTGTGACATTATGTATTTTGTGACGTCATTTATTTTTGTGACGTTATGTATTTTGTGACGTTATGTATTTTGTGACGTCATTTATTTTTGTGACGTTATGTATTTTGTGACGTAATTAATATCTTGTGACGTCATTTATTTTTGTGACGTTATGTATTTTGTGACGTAATTAATATCTTGTAACGTCATTTATTTTTGTGACGTTATGTATTTTGTGAAGTCATTTATTTTTGTGACATTATGTATTTTGTGACGTCATTTATTTTTGTGACGTTATGTATTTTGTGACGTTATGTATTTTGTGACGTCATTTATTTTTGTGACGTTATGTATTTTGTGACGTAATTAATATCTTGTGACGTCATTTATTTTTGTGACGTTATGTATTTTGTGACGTCATTTATTTTGTGACGTTTTGTATTTTGTGACGTCATTTATTTCTGTGACGTTATGTATTTTGTGACGTAATTAATATTTTGTGACGTCATTTATTTTTGTGACGTTATGTATTTTGTGACGTCATTTATTTTTGTGACGATATGTATTTTGTGACGTCATTTATTTTTGTGACGTTATGTATTTTGTGACGTTATGTATTTTGTGACGTCATTTATTTTTGTGACGTTTTGTATTTTGTAACGTCATTTATTTCTGTGACGTTATGTATTTTGTGACGTAATTAATATTTTGTGACGTCATTTATTTTTGTGACGTTATGTATTTTGTGACGTCATTTATTTTTGTGACGATATGTATTTTGTGACGTCATTTATTTTTGTGACGTTATGTATTTTGTGACGTTATGTATTTTGTGACGTCATTTATTTATGTGACGTTATGTATTCTGTGACGTTATTTTTGTGACGTTATGTATTTTGTGACGTCATTTATTTTGTGACGTTATGTATTTTGTGACGTTATGTATTTTGTGACGTCATTTATTTTTGTGACGTTATGTATTTTGTGACGTTATGTATTTTGTGACGTTATGTATTTTGTGACGTAATTAATTTTTGTGTCGTCATTTATTTTTGTGACGGTATGTATTTTTGACGTCATTTATTTTTGTGACGTTATGTATTTTGGGACGTCATTTATTTTTGTGACGTTATGTATTTTGTGACGAAATTAATTTTTGTGACGTCATTTATTTTTGTGAAGTTATGTATTTTGTGACTTAATTAATTTTTGTGACGTCATTTATTTTTGTGACGTTATGTATTTTGTGACGTCATTTATTTTTGTGACGTTTTGTATTTTGTGACGTCATTTATTTCTGTGACGTTATGTATTTTGTGACGTAATTAATATTTTGTGACGTCATTTATTTTTGTGACGTTATGTATTTTGTGACGTCATTTATTTTTGTGACGATATGTATTTTGTGACGTCATTTATTTTTGTGACGTTATGTATTTTGTGACGTTATGTATTTTGTGACGTCATTTATTTATGTGACGTTATGTATTTTGTGACGTTATTTTTGTGACGTTATGTATTTTGTGACGTCATTTATTTTGTGACGTTATGTATTTTGTGACGTTATGTATTTTGTGACGTCATTTATTTTTGTGACGTTATGTATTTTGTGACGTAATTAATATCTTGTGACGTCATTTATTTTTGTGACGTTATGTATTTTGTGACGTCATTTATTTTTGTGACATTATGTATTTTGTGACGTCATTTATTTTTGTGACGTTATGTATTTTGTGACGTTATGTATTTTGTGACGTCATTTATTTTTGTGACGTTATGTATTTTGTGACGTAATTAATATCTTGTGACGTCATTTATTTTTGTGACGTTATGTATTTTGTGACGTCATTTATTTTTGTGACGTTTTGTATTTTGTGACGTCATTTATTTCTGTGACGTTATGTATTTTGTGACGTAATTAATATTTTGTGACGTCATTTATTTTTGTGACGTTATGTATTTTGTGACGTCATTTATTTTTGTGACGATATGTATTTTGTGACGTCATTTATTTTTGTGACGTTATGTATTTTGTGACGTTATGTATTTTGTGACGTTATGTATTTTGTGACGTCATTTATTTATGTGACGTTATGTATTTTGTGACGTTATTTTTGTGACGTTATGTATTTTGTGACGTCATTTATTTTGTGACGTTATGTATTTTGTGACGTTATGTATTTTGTGACGTCATTTATTTTTGTGACGTTATGTATTTTGTGACGTAATTAATTTTTGTGACGTCATTTATTTTTGTGAAGTTATGTATTTTGTGACTTAATTAATTTTTGTGACGTCTTTTATTTTTGTGACGTTATGTATTTTGTGACGTCATTTATTTTTGTGACGTTATGTATTTTGTGACGTCATTTATTTTTGTGACGTTGTGTATTTTGTGACGATGTGTATTTTGTGACGTAATTAATTTTTGTGTCGTCATTTATTTTTGTGACGTTATGTATTTTTGACGTCATTTATTTTTGTGACGTTATGTATTTTGTGACGTCATTTATTTTTGTGACGTTATGTATTTTGTGACGTAATTAATTTTTGTGACGTCATTTATTATTGTGAAGTTATGTATTTTGTGACGTCATTTATTTATGTGACGTTATGTATTTTGTGACGTTATTTTTGTGACGTTATGTATTTTGTGACGTAATTTTTTTTGTGACGTTATGTATTTTGTGACGTCATTTATTTTTGTGACGTTATGTATTTTGTGACGTTATGTATTTTTAGACGTCATTTATTTTTGTGACGATATGTATTTTGTGACGTTATGTATTTTGTGACGTCATTAATTTTTGTGACGTTATGTATTTTGTGACGTCATTTATTTTTGTGACGTTATATGTTTTGTGACTTAATTAAATTTTTTGACGTCATTTATTTTTGTGACGTTATGTATTTTTTGACGTCTTTTTTTGTGACATTATGTATTTTGTGTCGTCATTTATTTGTGACGTTATGTATTTTGTGACGTCATTTATTTTTGTGACGTTATGTATTTTGTGACGTCATTTATTTTTGTGACGTTATGTATTTTGTGACGTCATTTATTTTTTTGACGTTATGTATTTTGTGACTTAATTTATTTTTGTGACGTCATTTATTTTTGTGACGTTATGTATTTTGTGACATTATTTATTTTTGTGACGTTATGTATTTTGTGACGCCATTTATTTTTGTGACGTTACGTATTTTGTGACGTTATGTATTTTGTGACGTAATTTATTTTTGTGACGTTATGTATTTTGTGACTTAACTAATTTTTGTGACGTCATTTATTTTTGTGACGTTATGTATTTTGTGACGTCATTTATTTTTGTGACGTTTTGTATTTTGTGACGTCATTTTTTTTGTGACGTTATGTATTTTGTGACGTAATTAATATTTTGTGACGTCATTTATTTTTAAGACGTTATGTATTTTGTGACGTCTTTTTTTGTGACGTTATGTATTTTGTGACGTCATTTTTTGTGACGTTATGTATTTTGTGACGTAATTTTTTTTGTGACGTTATGTATTTTGTGACGTCATTTATTTTTGTGACGTTATGTATTTTGTGACGTTATGTATTTTTAGACGTCATTTATTTTTGTGACGATATGTATTTTGTGACGTTATGTATTTTGTGACGTCATTAATTTTTGTGACGTTATGTATTTTGTGACGTCATTTATTTTTGTGACGTTATATGTTTTGTGACTTAATTAAATTTTTTGACGTCATTTATTTTTGTGACGTTATGTATTTTTTGACGTCTTTTTTTGTGACATTATGTATTTTGTGTCGTCATTTATTTGTGACGTTATGTATTTTGTGACGTCATTTATTTTTGTGACGTTATGTATTTTGTGACGTCATTTATTTTTGTGACGTTATGTATTTTGTGACGTCATTTATTTTTTTGACGTTATGTATTTTGTGACTTAATTTATTTTTGTGACGTCATTTATTTTTGTGACGTTATGTATTTTGTGACATTATTTATTTTTGTGACGTTATGTATTTTGTGACGCCATTTATTTTTGTGACGTTACGTATTTTGTGACGTTATGTATTTTGTGACGTAATTTATTTTTGTGACGTTATGTATTTTGTGACTTAACTAATTTTTGTGACGTCATTTATTTTTGTGACGTTATGTATTTTGTGACGTCATTTATTTTTGTGACGTTATGTATTTTGTGACATCATTTATTTTTGTGACGTTATGTATTTTTTGACGTCATTTATTTTTGTGACGTTATGCATTTTGTGACGTGATTAATATTTTGTGACGTCATTTATTTTTGTGACGTTATGTATTTTGTGACGTAATTAATATTTTGTGACGTCATTTATTTTTGTGACGTTATGTATTTTGTGACGTCATTTATTTTTGTGACGTTATGTATTTCGTGACGTCATTTATTTTTGTGACGTTATGTATTTTGTGACGTCATTTATTTTTTTTAAGTTATGTATTTTGTGACGCCATTTATTTTTGTGACGTTATGTATTTTGTGACGTCATTTATTTTTGTGACGTTATGTATTTTGTGACGTTATGTATTTTGTGACGTTATGTATTTTGTGACGTAATTAATATCTTATGACGTCATTTATTTTTGTGACGTTATGTATTTTGTGAAGTCATTTATTTTTGTGACATTATGTATTTTGTGACGTCATTTATTTTTGTGACGTTATGTATTTTGTGACGTTATGTATTTTGTGACGTCATTTATTTTTGTGACGTTATGTATTTTGTGACGTAATTAATATCTTGTGACGTCATTTATTTTTGTGACGTTATGTATTTTGTGACGTAATTAATATCTTGTAACGTCATTTATTTTTGTGACGTTATGTATTTTGTGAAGTCATTTATTTTTGTGACATTATGTATTTTGTGACGTCATTTATTTTTGTGACGTTATGTATTTTGTGACGTTATGTATTTTGTGACGTCATTTATTTTTGTGACGTTATGTATTTTGTGACGTAATTAATATCTTGTGACGTCATTTATTTTTGTGACGTTATGTATTTTGTGACGTCATTTATTTTGTGACGTTTTGTATTTTGTGACGTCATTTATTTCTGTGACGTTATGTATTTTGTGACGTAATTAATATTTTGTGACGTCATTTATTTTTGTGACGTTATGTATTTTGTGACGTCATTTATTTTTGTGACGATATGTATTTTGTGACGTCATTTATTTTTGTGACGTTATGTATTTTGTGACGTTATGTATTTTGTGACGTCATTTATTTTTGTGACGTTTTGTATTTTGTGACGTCATTTATTTCTGTGACGTTATGTATTTTGTGACGTAATTAATATTTTGTGACGTCATTTATTTTTGTGACGTTATGTATTTTGTGACGTCATTTATTTTTGTGACGATATGTATTTTGTGACGTCATTTATTTTTGTGACGTTATGTATTTTGTGACGTTATGTATTTTGTGACGTCATTTATTTATGTGACGTTATGTATTCTGTGACGTTATTTTTGTGACGTTATGTATTTTGTGACGTCATTTATTTTGTGACGTTATGTATTTTGTGACGTTATGTATTTTGTGACGTCATTTATTTTTGTGACGTTATGTATTTTGTGACGTTATGTATTTTGTGACGTTATGTATTTTGTGACGTAATTAATTTTTGTGTCGTCATTTATTTTTGTGACGGTATGTATTTTTGACGTCATTTATTTTTGTGACGTTATGTATTTTGGGACGTCATTTATTTTTGTGACGTTATGTATTTTGTGACGAAATTAATTTTTGTGACGTCATTTATTTTTGTGAAGTTATGTATTTTGTGACTTAATTAATTTTTGTGGCGTCATTTATTTTTGTGACGTTATGTATTTTGTGACGTCATTTATTTTTGTGACGTTTTGTATTTTGTGACGTCATTTATTTCTGTGACGTTATGTATTTTGTGACGTAATTAATATTTTGTGACGTCATTTATTTTTGTGACGTTATGTATTTTGTGACGTCATTTATTTTTGTGACGATATGTATTTTGTGACGTCATTTATTTTTGTGACGTTATGTATTTTGTGACGTTATGTATTTTGTGACGTCATTTATTTATGTGACGTTATGTATTTTGTGACGTTATTTTTGTGACGTTATGTATTTTGTGACGTCATTTATTTTGTGACGTTATGTATTTTGTGACGTTATGTATTTTGTGACGTCATTTATTTTTGTGACGTTATGTATTTTGTGACGTAATTAATATCTTGTGACGTCATTTATTTTTGTGACGTTATGTATTTTGTGACGTCATTTATTTTTGTGACATTATGTATTTTGTGACGTCATTTATTTTTGTGGCGTTATGTATTTTGTGACGTTATGTATTTTGTGACGTCATTTATTTTTGTGACGTTATGTATTTTGTGACGTAATTAATATCTTGTGACGTCATTTATTTTTGTGACGTTATGTATTTTGTGACGTCATTTATTTTTGTGACGTTTTGTATTTTGTGACGTCATTTATTTCTGTGACGTTATGTATTTTGTGACGTAATTAATATTTTGTGACGTCATTTATTTTTGTGACGTTATGTATTTTGTGACGTCATTTATTTTTGTGACGATATGTATTTTGTGACGTCATTTATTTTTGTGACGTTATGTATTTTGTGACGTTATGTATTTTGTGACGTCATTTATTTATGTGACGTTATGTATTTTGTGACGTTATTTTTGTGACGTTATGTATTTTGTGACGTCATTTATTTTGTGACGTTATGTATTTTGTGACGTTATGTATTTTGTGACGTCATTTATTTTTGTGACGTTATGTATTTTGTGACGTAATTAATTTTTGTGACGTCATTTATTTTTGTGAAGTTATGTATTTTGTGACTTAATTAATTTTTGTGACGTCTTTTATTTTTGTGACGTTATGTATTTTGTGACGTCATTTATTTTTGTGACGTTATGTATTTTGTGACGTCATTTATTTTTGTGACGTTGTGTATTTTGTGACGATGTGTATTTTGTGACGTAATTAATTTTTGTGTCGTCATTTATTTTTGTGACGTTATGTATTTTTGACGTCATTTATTTTTGTGACGTTATGTATTTTGTGACGTCATTTATTTTTGTGACGTTATGTATTTTGTGACGTAATTAATTTTTGTGACGTCATTTATTTTTGTGAAGTTATGTATTTTGTGACGTCATTTATTTATGTGACGTTATGTATTTTGTGACGTTATTTTTGTGACGTTATGTATTTTGTGACGTAATTTTTTTTGTGACGTTATGTATTTTGTGACGTCATTTATTTTTGTGACGTTATGTATTTTGTGACGTTATGTATTTTTAGACGTCATTTATTTTTGTGACGATATGTATTTTGTGACGTTATGTATTTTGTGACGTCATTAATTTTTGTGACGTTATGTATTTTGTGACGTCATTTATTTTTGTGACGTTATATGTTTTGTGACTTAATTAAATTTTTTGACGTCATTTATTTTTGTGACGTTATGTATTTTTTGACGTCTTTTTTTGTGACATTATGTATTTTGTGTCGTCATTTATTTGTGACGTTATGTATTTTGTGACGTCATTTATTTTTGTGACGTTATGTATTTTGTGACGTCATTTATTTTTGTGACGTTATGTATTTTGTGACGTCATTTATTTTTTTGACGTTATGTATTTTGTGACTTAATTTATTTTTGTGACGTCATTTATTTTTGTGACGTTATGTATTTTGTGACATTATTTATTTTTGTGACGTTATGTATTTTGTGACGCCATTTATTTTTGTGACGTTACGTATTTTGTGACGTTATGTATTTTGTGACGTAATTTATTTTTGTGACGTTATGTATTTTGTGACTTAACTAATTTTTGTGACGTCATTTATTTTTGTGACGTTATGTATTTTGTGACGTCATTTATTTTTGTGACGTTATGTATTTTGTGACATCATTTATTTTTGTGACGTTATGTATTTTTTGACGTCATTTATTTTTGTGACGTTATGCATTTTGTGACGTGATTAATATTTTGTGACGTCATTTATTTTTGTGACGTTATGTATTTTGTGACGTAATTAATATTTTGTGACGTCATTTATTTTTGTGACGTTATGTATTTTGTGACGTCATTTATTTTTGTGACGTTATGTATTTCGTGACGTCATTTATTTTTGTGACGTTATGTATTTTGTGACGTCATTTATTTTTTTTAAGTTATGTATTTTGTGACGCCATTTATTTTTGTGACGTTATGTATTTTGTGACGTCATTTATTTTTGTGACGTTATGTATTTTGTGACGTTATGTATTTTGTGACGTTATGTATTTTGTGACGTAATTAATATCTTATGACGTCATTTATTTTTGTGACGTTATGTATTTTGTGAAGTCATTTATTTTTGTGACATTATGTATTTTGTGACGTCATTTATTTTTGTGACGTTATGTATTTTGTGACGTTATGTATTTTGTGACGTCATTTATTTTTGTGACGTTATGTATTTTGTGACGTAATTAATATCTTGTGACGTCATTTATTTTTGTGACGTTATGTATTTTGTGACGTAATTAATATCTTGTAACGTCATTTATTTTTGTGACGTTATGTATTTTGTGAAGTCATTTATTTTTGTGACATTATGTATTTTGTGACGTCATTTATTTTTGTGACGTTATGTATTTTGTGACGTTATGTATTTTGTGACGTCATTTATTTTTGTGACGTTATGTATTTTGTGACGTAATTAATATCTTGTGACGTCATTTATTTTTGTGACGTTATGTATTTTGTGACGTCATTTATTTTGTGACGTTTTGTATTTTGTGACGTCATTTATTTCTGTGACGTTATGTATTTTGTGACGTAATTAATATTTTGTGACGTCATTTATTTTTGTGACGTTATGTATTTTGTGACGTCATTTATTTTTGTGACGATATGTATTTTGTGACGTCATTTATTTTTGTGACGTTATGTATTTTGTGACGTTATGTATTTTGTGACGTCATTTATTTTTGTGACGTTTTGTATTTTGTGACGTCATTTATTTCTGTGACGTTATGTATTTTGTGACGTAATTAATATTTTGTGACGTCATTTATTTTTGTGACGTTATGTATTTTGTGACGTCATTTATTTTTGTGACGATATGTATTTTGTGACGTCATTTATTTTTGTGACGTTATGTATTTTGTGACGTTATGTATTTTGTGACGTCATTTATTTATGTGACGTTATGTATTCTGTGACGTTATTTTTGTGACGTTATGTATTTTGTGACGTCATTTATTTTGTGACGTTATGTATTTTGTGACGTTATGTATTTTGTGACGTCATTTATTTTTGTGACGTTATGTATTTTGTGACGTTATGTATTTTGTGACGTTATGTATTTTGTGACGTAATTAATTTTTGTGTCGTCATTTATTTTTGTGACGGTATGTATTTTTGACGTCATTTATTTTTGTGACGTTATGTATTTTGGGACGTCATTTATTTTTGTGACGTTATGTATTTTGTGACGAAATTAATTTTTGTGACGTCATTTATTTTTGTGAAGTTATGTATTTTGTGACTTAATTAATTTTTGTGACGTCATTTATTTTTGTGACGTTATGTATTTTGTGACGTCATTTATTTTTGTGACGTTTTGTATTTTGTGACGTCATTTATTTCTGTGACGTTATGTATTTTGTGACGTAATTAATATTTTGTGACGTCATTTATTTTTGTGACGTTATGTATTTTGTGACGTCATTTATTTTTGTGACGATATGTATTTTGTGACGTCATTTATTTTTGTGACGTTATGTATTTTGTGACGTTATGTATTTTGTGACGTCATTTATTTATGTGACGTTATGTATTTTGTGACGTTATTTTTGTGACGTTATGTATTTTGTGACGTCATTTATTTTGTGACGTTATGTATTTTGTGACGTTATGTATTTTGTGACGTCATTTATTTTTGTGACGTTATGTATTTTGTGACGTAATTAATATCTTGTGACGTCATTTATTTTTGTGACGTTATGTATTTTGTGACGTCATTTATTTTTGTGACATTATGTATTTTGTGACGTCATTTATTTTTGTGACGTTATGTATTTTGTGACGTTATGTATTTTGTGACGTCATTTATTTTTGTGACGTTATGTATTTTGTGACGTAATTAATATCTTGTGACGTCATTTATTTTTGTGACGTTATGTATTTTGTGACGTCATTTATTTTTGTGACGTTTTGTATTTTGTGACGTCATTTATTTCTGTGACGTTATGTATTTTGTGACGTAATTAATATTTTGTGACGTCATTTATTTTTGTGACGTTATGTATTTTGTGACGTCATTTATTTTTGTGACGATATGTATTTTGTGACGTCATTTATTTTTGTGACGTTATGTATTTTGTGACGTTATGTATTTTGTGACGTCATTTATTTATGTGACGTTATGTATTTTGTGACGTTATTTTTGTGACGTTATGTATTTTGTGACGTCATTTATTTTGTGACGTTATGTATTTTGTGACGTTATGTATTTTGTGACGTCATTTATTTTTGTGACGTTATGTATTTTGTGACGTAATTAATTTTTGTGACGTCATTTATTTTTGTGAAGTTATGTATTTTGTGACTTAATTAATTTTTGTGACGTCTTTTATTTTTGTGACGTTATGTATTTTGTGACGTCATTTATTTTTGTGACGTTATGTATTTTGTGACGTCATTTATTTTTGTGACGTTGTGTATTTTGTGACGATGTGTATTTTGTGACGTAATTAATTTTTGTGTCGTCATTTATTTTTGTGACGTTATGTATTTTTGACGTCATTTATTTTTGTGACGTTATGTATTTTGTGACGTCATTTATTTTTGTGACGTTATGTATTTTGTGACGTAATTAATTTTTGTGACGTCATTTATTTTTGTGAAGTTATGTATTTTTTGACTTAATTAATTTTTGTGACGTCATTTATTTTTGTGACGTTATGTATTTTGTGACGTCATTAATTTTTGTGACGTTATGAATTTTGTGACGTCTTTTTTTGTGACGTTATGTATTTTGTGACGTCTTTTTTTGTGACGTTATGTATTTTGTGACGTCATTTTTTGTTACGTTATGTATTTTGTGACGTAATTTTTTTTGTGACGTTATGTATTTTGTGACGTCATTTATTTTTGTGACGTTATGTATTTTGTGACGTCATTTATTTTTGTGACGTTATGTATTTTGTGACGTCATTTATTTTTTTGACGTTATGTATTTTGTGACTTAATTAATTTTTGTGACGTCATTTATTTTTGTGACGTTATGTATTTTGTGACGTCATTAATTTTTGTGACGTTATGAATTTTGTGACGTCTTTTTTTGTGACGTTATGTATTTTGTGACGTCATTTATTTTTGTGACGTTATGTATTTTTTGACGTCTTTTTTTGTGACGTTATGTATTTTGTGTCGTCATTTATTTGTGAAGTTATGTATTTTGTGACGTCATTTATTTTTGTGACGTTATGTATTTTGTGACGTCATTTATTTTTGTGACGTTATGTATTTTGTGGCGTCATTTATTTTTTTGACGTTATGTATTTTGTGACTTAATTAATTTTTGTGACGTCATTTATTTTTGTGACGTTATGTATTTTGTGACATTATTTATTTTTGTGACGTTATGTATTTTGTGACACCATTTATTTTTGTGACGTTATGTATTTTGTGACGTCATGTATTTTGTGACGTAATTTATTTTTGTGACGTTATGTATTTTGTGACTTAATTAATTTTTGTGACGTCATTTATTTTTGTGACGTTATGTATTTTGTGACGTCATTTATTTTTGTGACGTTATGTATTTTGTGACATCATTTATTTTTGTGACGTTATGTATTTTTTGACGTCATCTATTTTTGTGACGTTATGCATTTTGTGACGTGATTAATATTTTGTGACGTCATTTATTTTTGTGACGTTATGTATTTTGTGACGTAATTAATATTTTGTGACGTCATTTATTTTTGTGACGTTATGTATTTTGTGACGTCATTTATTTTTGTGACGTTATGTATTTTGTGACGTCATTTATTTTTGTGACGTTATGTATTTTGTGACGTCATTTATTTTTTTGAAGTTATGTATTTTGTGACGCCATTTATTTTTGTGACGTTATGTATTTTGTGACGTCATTTATTTTTGTGACGTTATGTATTTTGTGACGTTATGTATTTTGTGACGTTATGTATTTTGTGACGTAGTTAATTTTTGTGTCGTCATTTATTTTTGTGACGTTATGTATTTTTGACGTCATTTATTTTTGTGACGTTATGTATTTTGTGACGAAATTAATTTTTGTGACGTCATTTATTTTTGTGAAGTTATGTATTTTGTGACTTAATTAATTTTTGTGACGTCATTTATTTTTGTGACGTTATGTATTTTGTGACGTCATTTATTTTTGTGACGTTTTGTATTTTGTGACGTCATTTATTTTTGTGACCTTATGTATTTTGTGACGTAATTAATATTTTGTGACGTCATTTATTTTTGTGACGTTATGTATTTTGTGACGTCATTTATTTTTGTGACGATATGTATTTTGTGACGTTATGTATTTTGTGACGTCATTAATTTTTGTGACGTTATGTATTTTGTGACGTCATTTATTTTTGTGACGTTATATGTTTTGTGACTTAATTAAATTTTTTGACGTCATTTATATTTGTGACGTTATGTATTTTGTGACGTCTTTTTTTGTGACGTTATGTATTTTGTGACGTCATTTTTTTATGACGTTATATATTTTGTGACGTCATTTATTTTTTTGACATTATGTATTTTTTGACGTCATTTTTTTGTGACGTTATGTGTTTTGTGACGTCATTTTATTTTTTTGCCGTTATGTATTTTGTGACTTAATTAATTTTTGTGACATCATTTATTTTTGTGACGTTATGTATTTTGTGACATCATTTATTTTTGTGACGTTATGTATTTTGTGACGTCATTTATTTTTGTGACGTTATGTATTTTGTGACGTCATTTTTTTTTGACGTTATGTATTTTGTGACGCCATTTATTTTTGTGACGTTATGTATATTGTGACGTAATTAATTTTTGTGACGTCATTTATTTTTGTGAAGTTATGTATTTTGTGACTTAATTAATTTTTGTGACGTCATTTATTTTTGTGACGTTATGTATTTTGTGACGTCATTTATTTTTGTGACGTTTTGTATTTTGTGACGTCATTTTTTTTGTGACGTTATGTATTTTGTGACGTAATTAATATTTTGTGACGTCATTTATTTTTAAGACGTTATGTATTTTGTGACGTCTTTTTTTGTGACGTTATGTATTTTGTGACGTCATTTTTTGTGACGTTATGTATTTTGTGACGTAATTTTTTTGTGACGTTATGTATTTTGTGACGTCATTTATTTTTGTGACGTTATGTATTTTGTGACGTTATGTATTTTTAGACGTCATTTATTTTTGTGACGATATGTATTTTGTGACGTTATGTATTTTGTGACGTCATTAATTTTTGTGACGTTATGTATTTTGTGACGTCATTTATTTTTGTGACGTTATATGTTTTGTGACTTAATTAAATTTTTTGACGTCATTTATTTTTGTGACGTTATGTATTTTTTGACGTCTTTTTTGTGACATTATGTATTTTGTGTCGTCATTTATTTGTGACGTTATGTATTTTGTGACGTCATTTATTTTTGTGACGTTATGTATTTTGTGACGTCATTTATTTTTGTGACGTTATGTATTTTGTGACGTCATTTATTTTTTTGACGTTATGTATTTTGTGACTTAATTTATTTTTGTGACGTCATTTATTTTTGTGACGTTATGTATTTTGTGACATTATTTATTTTTGTGACGTTATGTATTTTGTGACGCCATTTATTTTTGTGACGTTACGTATTTTGTGACGTTATGTATTTTGTGACGTAATTTATTTTTGTGACGTTATGTATTTTGTGACTTAACTAATTTTTGTGACGTCATTTATTTTTGTGACGTTATGTATTTTGTGACGTCATTTATTTTTGTGACGTTATGTATTTTGTGACATCATTTATTTTTGTGACGTTATGTATTTTTTGACGTCATTTATTTTTGTGACGTTATGCATTTTGTGACGTGATTAATATTTTGTGACGTCATTTATTTTTGTGACGTTATGTATTTTGTGACGTAATTAATATTTTGTGACGTCATTTATTTTTGTGACGTTATGTATTTTGTGACGTCATTTATTTTTGTGACGTTATGTATTTCGTGTCGTCATTTATTTTTGTGACGTTATGTATTTTGTGACGTCATTTATTTTTTTGAAGTTATGTATTTTGTGACGCCATTTATTTTTGTGACGTTATGTATTTTGTGACGTCATTTATTTTTGTAACGTTATGTATTTTGTGACGTTATGTATTTTGTGACGTTATGTATTTTGTGACGTAATTAATATCTTATGACGTCATTTATTTTTGTGACGTTATGTATTTTGTGAAGTCATTTATTTTTGTGACATTATGTATTTTGTGACGTCATTTATTTTTGTGACGTTATGTATTTTGTGACGTAATTAATATCTTGTGACGTCATTTATTTTTGTGACGTTATGTATTTTGTGAAGTCATTTATTTTTGTGACATTATGTATTTTGTGACGTCATTTATTTTTGTGACGTTATGTATTTTGTGACGTTATGTATTTTGTGACGTCATTTATTTTTGTGACGTTATGTATTTTGTGACGTAATTAATATCTTGTGACGTCATTTATTTTTGTGACGTTATGTATTTTGTGACGTCATTTATTTTGTGACGTTTTGTATTTTGTGACGTCATTTATTTTTGTGACGTTATGTATTTTGTGACGTAATTAATTTTTGTGACGTCATTTATTTTTGTGAAGTTATGTATTTTTTGACTTAATTAATTTTTGTGACGTCATTTATTTTTGTGACGTTATGTATTTTGTGACGTCATTAATTTTTGTGACGTTATGAATTTTGTGACGTCTTTTTTTGTGACGTTATGTATTTTGTGACGTCTTTTTTTGTGACGTTATGTATTTTGTGACGTCATTTTTTGTTACGTTATGTATTTTGTGACGTAATTTTTTTTGTGACGTTATGTATTTTGTGACGTCATTTATTTTTGTGACGTTATGTATTTTTTGACGTCATTTATTTTTGTGACGTTATGTATTTTGTGACGTCATTTATTTTTTTGACGTTATGTATTTTGTGACTTAATTAATTTTTGTGACGTCATTTATTTTTGTGACGTTATGTATTTTGTGACGTCATTAATTTTTGTGACGTTATGAATTTTGTGACGTCTTTTTTTGTGACGTTATGTATTTTGTGACGTCATTAATTTTTGTGACGTTATGAATTTTGTGACGTCTTTTTTTGTGACGTTATGTATTTTGTGACGTCTTTTTTTGTGACGTTATGTATTTTGTGACGTCATTTTTTGTTACGTTATGTATTTTGTGACGTAATTTTTTTTGTGACGTTATGTATTTTGTGACGTCATTTATTTTTGTGACGTTATGTATTTTGTGACGTCATTTATTTTTGTGACGTTATGTATTTTGTGACGTTATTTATTTTTTTGACGTTATGTATTTTGTGACTTAATTAATTTTTGTGACGTCATTTATTTTTGTGACGTTATGTATTTTGTGACGTCATTAATTTTTGTGACGTTATGAATTTTGTGACGTCTTTTTTTGTGACGTTATGTATTTTGTGACGTCATTTATTTTTGTGACGTTATGTATTTTTTGACGTCTTTTTTTGTGACGTTATGTATTTTGTGTCGTCATTTATTTGTGACGTTATGTATTTTGTGACGTCATTTATTTTTGTGACGTTATGTATTTTGTGACGTCATTTATTTTTGTGACGTTATGTATTTTGTGACGTCATTTATTTTTTTGACGTTATGTATTTTGTGACTTAATTAATTTTTGTGACGTCATTTATTTTTGTGACGTTATGTATTTTGTGACATTATTTATTTTTGTGACGTTATGTATTTTGTGACACCATTTATTTTTGTGACGTTATGTATTTTGTGACGTTATGTATTTTGTGACGTAATTTATTTTTGTGACGTTATGTATTTTGTGACTTAATTAATTTTTGTGACGTCATTTATTTTTGTGACGTTATGTATTTTGTGACGTCATTTATTTTTGTGACGTTATGTATTTTGTGACATCATTTATTTTTGTGACGTTATGTATTTTTTGACGTCATCTATTTTTGTGACGTTATGCATTTTGTGACGTGATTAATATTTTGTGACGTCATTTATTTTTGTGACGTTATGTATTTTGTGACGTAATTAATATTTTGTGACGTCATTTATTTTTGTGACGTTATGTATTTTGTGACGTCATTTATTTATGTGACGTTATGTATTTTGTGACGTCATTTATTTTTGTGACGTTATGTATTTTGTGACGTCATTTATTTTTTTGAAGTTATGTATTTTGTGACGCCATTTATTTTTGTGACGTTATGTATTTTGTGACGTCATTTATTTTTGTGACGTTATGTATTTTGTGACGTTATGTATTTTGTGACGTTATGTATTTTGTGACGTAATTAATTTTTGTGTCGTCATTTATTTTTGTGACGTTATGTATTTTTGACGTCATTTATTTTTGTGACGTTATGTATTTTGTGACGAAATTAATTTTTGTGACGTCATTTATTTTTGTGAAGTTATGTATTTTGTGACTTAATTAATTTTTGTGACGTCATTTATTTTTGTGACGTTATGTATTTTGTGACGTCATTTATTTTTGTGACGTTTTGTATTTTGTGACGTCATTTATTTTTGTGACCTTATGTATTTTGTGACGTAATTAATATTTTGTGACGTCATTTATTTTTGTGACGTTATGTATTTTGTGACGTCATTTATTTTTGTGACGATATGTATTTTGTGACGTTATGTATTTTGTGACGTCATTAATTTTTGTGACGTTATGTATTTTGTGACGTCATTTATTTTTGTGACGTTATATGTTTTGTGACTTAATTAAATTTTTTGACGTCATTTATTTTTGTGACGTTATGTATTTTGTGACGTCTTTTTTTGTGACGTTATGTATTTTGTGACGTCATTTTTTTATGACGTTATATATTTTGTGACGTCATTTATTTTTTTGACGTTATGTATTTTTTGACGTCATTTTTTTGTGACGTTATGTGTTTTGTGACGTCATTTTATTTTTTTGCCGTTATGTATTTTGTGACTTAATTAATTTTTGTGACATCATTTATTTTTGTGACGTTATGTATTTTGTGACATCATTTATTTTTGTGACGTTATGTATTTTGTGACGTCATTTTTTTTTTGACGTTATGTATTTTGTGACGCCATTTATTTTTGTGACGTTATGTATTTTGTGACGTTATGTATTTTGTGACATAATTTATTTTTGTGACGTTATGTATTTTGTGACTTAATTAATTTTTGTGACGTCATTTATTTTTGTGACGTTATGTATTTTGTGACGTCATTTATTTTTGTGACGTTATGTATTTTGTGACGTCATTTATTTTTGTGACGTTATGTATTTTGTGACGTAATTAATTTTTGTGACGTCATTTATTTTCGTGAAGTTATGTATTTTGTGACTTAATTAATTTTTGTGACGTCATTCATTTTTGTGACGTTATGTATTTTGTGACGTTATGTATTTTGTGACGTTATGTATTTTGTGACGTAATTAATTTTTGTGTCGTCATTTATTTTTGTTACGTTATGTATTTTTGACGTCATTTATTTTTGTGACGTTATGTATTTTGGGACGTCATTTATTTTTGGGACGTTATATGTTTTGTGACTTAATTAAATTTTTTGACGTCATTTATTTTTGTGACGTTATGTATTTTCTGACGTCTTTTTTTGTGACGTTATGTATTTTGTGACGTCATTTTTTGTGACGTTATATATTTTGTGACGTCATTTTTTTTGTGACGTTATGTATTTTGTGACGTGATTTTTTTGTGACGTTATGTATTTTGTGACGTCATTTATTTTTTTGACGTTATGTATTTTGTGACTTAATTAATTTTTGTGACGTCATTTATTTTTGTGACGTTATGTATTTTGTGACATCATTTATTTTTGTGACGTTATGTATTTTGTGACGTCATTTATTTTTGTGACGTTATGTATTTTGTGACGTCATTTATTTTTGTGAAGTTATGTATTTTGTGACTTAATTAATTTTTGTGACGTCATTTATTTTTGTGACGTTATGTATTTTGTGACGTCATTTATTTTTGTGAGGTTATGTACTTTGTGACGTAATTAATATTTTGTGACGTCATTTATTTTTGTGACGTTATGTATTTTGTGACATCTTTTTTTTGTGACGTTATGTATTTTGTGACGTCATTTTTTGTGACGTCATGTATTTTGTGACGTAATTTTTTTTGTGACGTTATGTATTTTGTGATGTCATTTATTTTTGTGACGTTATGTATTTTGTTACGTTATGTATTTTGTGACGTCATTTATTTTTGTGACGATATGTATTTTGTGACGTTATGTATTTTGTGACGTCATTTATTTTTGTGACGTTATGTATTTTGTGACTTAATTAATTTTTGTGACGTTATGTATTTTGTGACGTCATTTATTTTTGGGACGTTATATGTTTTGTGACTTAATTAAATTTTTTGACGTCATTTATTTTTGTGACGTTATGTATTTTCTGACGTCTTTTTTTGTGACGTTATGTATTTTGTGACGTCATTTTTTTTGTGACGTTATGTATTTTGTGACGTGTTTTTTTTGTGACGTTATGTATTTTGTGACGTCATTTATTTTTTTGACGTTATGTATTTTGTGACTTAATTAATTTTTGTGACGTCATTTATTTTTGTGACGTTATGTATTTTGTGACATCATTTATTTTTGTGACGTTATGTATTTTGTGACGTCATTTATTTTTGTGACGTTATGTATTTTGTGACGTCATTTATTTTTGTGACGTTATGTATTTTGTGACGTTATGTATTTTGTGACGTCATTTATTTTTGTGACGTTATGTATTTTGTGACGTAATTAATATTTTTTGACGTCATTTATTTTTGTGACGTTATGTATTTTGTGACGTCATTTATTTTTGTGACGTTATATGTTTTGTGACTTAATTAAATTTTTAGACGTCATTTATTTTTGTGACGTTATGTATTTTGTGACTTCATTTATTTTTGTTACGTTATGTATTTTGTGCGTCATTTATTTTTGTGACGTTATGTATTTTGTGACGTCATTTATTTTTGTGATGTTATGTATTTTGTGACGTTATATATTTTGTGACGTCATTTATTTTTGTGACGTTATGTATTTTGTGACGTAATTAATTTTTTGACGTAATTTATTTTTGTGACGTCATTTATTTTTGTGACGTTATGTATTTTGTGACGTCATTAATTTTTGTGACGTTATGTATTTTGTGACGTCATTTATTTTTATGACGTAATGTATTTTGTGACGTAATTAATTTTTGTGACGTCATTTATTTTTGTGACGTTATGTATTTTGTGACTTCATTTATTTTTGTGACGTTATGTATTTTGTGACGACATTTTTTTTGTGACGTTGAGTATTTTGTGACGTCATTTATTTTTGTGACGTTATGTATTTTGTGACGTTATGTATTTTGTGACGTTATGTATTTTGTGACGTCATTTATTTTTGTGAGGTTATGTATTTTGTGACGTTATGTATTTTGTGACGTTATGTATTTTGTGACGTAATTAATTTTTTGACGTAATTTATTTTTGTGACGTCATTTATTTTTGTGACGTTATGTATTTTGTGACGTCATTAATTTTTGTGACGTTATGTATTTTGTGACGTCATTTATTTTTGTGACGTTATGTACTTTGTGACGTAATTAATATTTTGTGACGTCATTTATTTTTGTGACGTTATGTATTTTGTGACGTCTTTTTTTTGTGACGTTATGTATTTTGTGACATCTTTTTTTTGTGACGTTATGTATTTTGTGACGTCATTTTTTGTGACGTCATGTATTTTGTGACGTAATTTTTTTTGTGACGTTATGTATTTTGTGATGTCATTTATTTTTGTGACGTTATGTATTTTGTTACGTTATGTATTTTGTGACGTCATTTATTTTTGTGACGATATGTATTTTGTGACGTTATGTATTTTGTGACGTCATTAATTTTTGTGACGTTATGTATTTTGTGACGTCATTTATTTTTGGGACGTTATATGTTTTGTGACTTAATTAAATTTTTTGACGTCATTTATTTTTGTGACGTTATGTATTTTCTGACGTCTTTTTTTGTGACGTTATGTATTTTGTGACGTCATTTTTTTGTGACGTTATATATTTTGTGACGTCATTTTTTTGTGACGTTATGTATTTTGTGACGTGTTTTTTTTGTGACGTTATGTATTTTGTGACGTCATTTATTTTTTTGACGTTATGTATTTTGTGACTTAATTAATTTTTGTGACGTCATTCATTTTTGTGACGTTATGTATTTTGTGACATCATTTATTTTTGTGACGTTATGTATTTTGTGACGTCATTTATTTTTGTGACGTTATGTATTTTGTGACGTCATTTATTTTTGTGACGTTATGTATTTTGTGACGTTATGTATTTTGTGACGTCATTTATTTTTGTGACGTTATGTATTTTGTGACGTAATTAATATTTTTTGACGTCATTTATTTTTGTGACGTTATGTATTTTGTGACGTCATTTATTTTTGTGACGTTATATGTTTTGTGACTTAATTAAATTTTTTGACGTCATTTATTTTTGTGACGTTATGTATTTTGTGACTTCATTTATTTTTGTTACGTTATGTATTTTGTGCGTCATTTATTTTTGTGACGTTATGTATTTTGTGACGTCATTTATTTTTGTGATGTTATGTATTTTGTGACGTTATATATTTTGTGACGTCATTTATTTTTGTGACGTTATGTATTTTGTGACGTAATTAATTTTTTGACGTAATCTATTTTTGTGACGTCATTTATTTTTGTGACGTTATGTATTTTGTGACGTCATTAATTTTTGTGACGTTATGTATTTTGTGACGTCATTTATTTTTGTGACGTTATGTATTTTGTGACGTAATTAATTTTTGTGACGTCATTTATTTTTGTGACGTTATGTATTTTGTGACTTCATTTATTTTTGTGACGTTATGTATTTTGTGACGACATTTTTTTTGTGACGTTATGTATTTTGTGACGTCATTTATTTTTGTGACGTTATGTATTTTGTGACGTTATGTATTTTGTGACGTAATTAATTTTTTGACGTAATTTATTTTTGTGACGTCATTTATTTTTGTGACGTTATGTATTTTGTGACGTCATTAATTTTTGTGACGTTATGTATTTTGTGACGTCATTTATTTTTGTGACGTTATGTACTTTGTGACGTAATTAATATTTTGTGACGTCATTTATTTTTGTGACGTTATGTATTTTGTGACGTCTTTTTTTTGTGACGTTATGTATTTTGTGACGTCATTTATTTTTGTGACGTTATGTATTTTGTGACGTTATGTATTTTGTGAAGTCATTTATTTTCGTGACGTCATTTATTTTTGTGACGTTATGTATCTTGTGACGTAATTAATTTTGTGACGTCATTTATTTTTGTGACGTTATGTATTTTGTGACGTCATTTATTTTTGTGACGTTATGTATTTTTTGACGTCATTTATTTTTGTGACGTTATGTATTTTGTGACGTTATGTATTTTGTGACGTTATGTATTTTGTGAAGTCATTTATTTTCGTGACGTTATGTATTTTGTGATGTAATTAATATTTTTTGACGTCATTTATTTTTGTGACGTTATGTATTTTGTGACGTCATTTTTTTGTGACGTTGAGTATTTTGTGACGTCATTTATTTTTGTGACGTTATGTATTTTGTGACGTTATGTATTTTGTGACGTTATGTATTTTGTGACGTCATTTATTTTTGTGACGTTATGTATCTTGTGACGTAATTAATTTTCTGACGTCATTTATTTTTGTGACGTTATGTATTTTGTGACGTCATTAATTTTTTTGACGTTATGTATTTGGTGACGTCATTTATTTTTGTGACGTTATGTATTTTGTGACCTCATTTATTTTTGTGACGTTATGTATTTTTGACGTCATTTATTTTTGTGACGTTATGTATTTTGTGACGTTATGTATTTTGTGACGTTATGTATTTTGTGACGTCATTTATTTTTGTGACGTTATGTATTTTGTGATGTAATTAATATTTTTTGACGTCATTTATTTTTGAGACGTTATGTATTTTACGACGTAATTAATATTTTGTGACGTCATTTATTTTTGTGACGTTATGTATTTTGTGATGTCATTTATTTTTGTGACGTTATGTATTTTGTGACGTAATTAATTTTTGTGACATCATTTATTTTTGTGAAGTTATGTATTTTGTGACTTAATTAATTTTTGTGACGTCATTTATTTTTGTGACGTTATGTATTTTGTGACGTCATTTATTTTTGTGACGTTATGTATTTTGTGACGTCATTTATTTTTGTGACGTTATGTATTTTGTGACGTTATGTATTTTGTGACGTTATGTATTTTGTGACGTAATTAATTTTTGTGAAGTTATGTATTTTGTGACTTAATTAATTTTTGTGACGTCATTTATTTTTGTGACGTTATGTATTTTGTGACGTCATTTCTTTTTGTGACGTTTTGTATTTTGTGACGTTATGTATTTTGTGACTTCATTTATTTTTGTGACGTTATGTATTTTGTGACGTCATTTATTTTTGTGACGTAAATTATATTTTGTGACGTCATTTATTTTTGTGACGTTATGTATTTTGTGACGTCATTTATTTTTGTGACGTTACGTATCCTGTGACGTAATTAATTTTGTGACGTCATTTATTTTTGTGACGTTATGTATTTTGTGACGTCATTAATTTTTTTGACGTTATGTATTTTGTGACGTCATTTATTTTTGTGACGTTATGTATTTTGTGACGTTATGTATTTTGTGACGTAATTAATTTTTGTGTCGTCATTTATTTTTGTGAAGTTATGTATTTTGTGACTTAGTTAATTTTTGTGACTTCATTTATTTTTGTGACGTTATGTATTTTGTGACGTCATTTATTTTTGTGACGTTTTGTATTTTGTGACGTCATTTATTTTTGTGACGTTATGTATTTTGTGACGTGATTAATATTTTGTGACGTCATTTATTTTTTTGACGTTATGTATTTTGTGACGTCTTTTTTGTGACGTTATGTATTTTGTGACGTCATTTTTTTGTGACGTTATGTATTTTGTGACGTAATTAATTTTTGTGACGTCATTTATTTTTGTGACGTTATGTATTTTGTGACGTCATTAATTTTTGTGACGTT
Source organism: Flexamia atlantica (assembly GCA_035578135.1). NCBI lineage: Eukaryota > Metazoa > Arthropoda > Insecta > Hemiptera > Cicadellidae > Flexamia > Flexamia atlantica. The sequence continues at coordinate 224,473 of JAQJVK010000204.1, forward strand.
ATGTATTTTGTGACGTCATTTTTTTTGTGACGTTTTGTATTTTGTGACGTTATGTATTTTGTGACGTCATTTATTTTTGTGACGTTGAGTATTTTGTGACGTCATTTATTTTTGTGACGTTATGTATTTTGTGACGTCATTTATTTTTGTGACGTTACGTATCCTGTGACGTAATTAATTTTGTGACGTCATTTATTTTTGTGACGTTATGTATTTTGTGACGTCATTAATTTTTTTGACGTTATGTATTTTGTGACGTCATTTATTTTTGTGACGTTATGTATTTTGTGACGTTATGTATTTTGTGACGTAATTAATTTTTGTGTCGTCATTTATTTTTGTGAAGTTATGTATTTTGTGACTTAGTTAATTTTTGTGACTTCATTTATTTTTGTGACGTTATGTATTTTGTGACGTCATTTATTTTTCTGACGTTTTGTATTTTGTGACGTCATTTATTTTTGTGACGTTATGTATTTTGTGACGTGATTAATATTTTGTGACGTCATTTATTTTTTTGACGTTATGTATTTTGTGACGTCTTTTTTTGTGGCGTTATGTATTTTGTGACGTCATTTTTTTGTGACGTTATGTATTTTGTGACGTAATTAATTTTTGTGACGTCATTTATTTTTGTGACGTTATGTATTTTGTGACTTCATTTATTTTTGTGACGTTATGTATTTTGTGACGTCATTTTTTTTGTGACGTTGAGTATTTTGTGACGTCATTTATTTTTGTGACGTTATGTATTTTGTGACGTTATGTATTTTGTGACGTAATTAATTTTTTGACGTAATTTATTTTTGTGACGTCATTTATTTTTGTGACGTTATGTATTTTGTGACGTCATTATTTTTTGTGACGTGTTGTATGTTGTGACGTCATTTATTTTTGTGACGTTATGTATTTTGTGACGTAATTAATTTTTGTGACGTCATTTATTTTTGTGACGTTATGTATTTTGTGACTTCATTTATTTTTGTGACGTTATGTATTTTGTGACGTCATTTATTTTTGTGACGTTACGTATCCTGTGACGTAATTAATTTTGTGACGTCATTTATTTTTGTGACGTTATGTATTTTGTGACGTCATTAATTTTTTTGACGTTATGTATTTTGTGACGTCATTTATTTTTGTGACGTTATGTATTTTGTGACGTTATGTATTTTGTGACGTAATTAATTTTTGTGTCGTCATTTATTTTTGTGAAGTTATGTATTTTGTGACTTAGTTAATTTTTGTGACTTCATTTATTTTTGTGACGTTATGTATTTTGTGACGTCATTTATTTTTGTGACGTTTTGTATTTTGTGACGTCATTTATTTTTGTGACGTTATGTATTTTGTGACGTGATTAATATTTTGTGACGTCATTTATTTTTTTGACGTTATGTATTTTGTGACGTCTTTTTTTGTGACGTTATGTATTTTGTGACGTCATTTTTTTGTGACGTTATGTATTTTGTGACGTAATTAATTTTTGTGACGTCATTTATTTTTGTGACGTTATGTATTTTGTGACGTCATTAATTTTTGTGACGTTATGTATTTTGTGACGTCATTTTTTTTGTGACGTTTTGTATTTTGTGACGTTATGTATTTTGTGACGTCATTTATTTTTGTGACGTTGAGTATTTTGTGACGTCATTTATTTTTGTGACGTTATGTATTTTGTGACGTCATTTATTTTTGTGACGTTACGTATCCTGTGACGTAATTAATTTTGTGACGTCATTTATTTTTGTGACGTTATGTATTTTGTGACGTCATTAATTTTTTTGACGTTATGTATTTTGTGACGTCATTTATTTTTGTGACGTTATGTATTTTGTGACGTTATGTATTTTGTGACGTAATTAATTTTTGTGTCGTCATTTATTTTTGTGAAGTTATGTATTTTGTGACTTAGTTAATTTTTGTGACTTCATTTATTTTTGTGACGTTATGTATTTTGTGACGTCATTTATTTTTCTGACGTTTTGTATTTTGTGACGTCATTTATTTTTGTGACGTTATGTATTTTGTGACGTGATTAATATTTTGTGACGTCATTTATTTTTTTGACGTTATGTATTTTGTGACGTCTTTTTTTGTGACGTTATGTATTTTGTGACGTCATTTTTTTGTGACGTTATGTATTTTGTGACGTAATTAATTTTTGTGACGTCATTTATTTTTGTGACGTTATGTATTTTGTGACTTCATTTATTTTTGTGACGTTATGTATTTTGTGACGTCATTTTTTTTGTGACGTTGAGTATTTTGTGACGTCATTTATTTTTGTGACGTTATGTATTTTGTGACGTTATGTATTTTGTGACGTAATTAATTTTTTGACGTAATTTATTTTTGTGACGTCATTTATTTTTGTGACGTTATGTATTTTGTGACGTCATTATTTTTTGTGACGTGTTGTATTTTGTGACGTCATTTATTTTTGTGACGTTATGTATTTTGTGACGTAATTAATTTTTGTGACGTCATTTATTTTTGTGACGTTATGTATTTTGTGACTTCATTTATTTTTGTGACGTTATGTATTTTGTGACGTCATTTATTTTTGTGACGTTACGTATCCTGTGACGTAATTAATTTTGTGACGTCATTTATTTTTGTGACGTTATGTATTTTGTGACGTCATTAATTTTTTTGACGTTATGTATTTTGTGACGTCATTTATTTTTGTGACGTTATGTATTTTGTGACGTTATGTATTTTGTGACGTAATTAATTTTTGTGTCGTCATTTATTTTTGTGAAGTTATGTATTTTGTGACTTAGTTAATTTTTGTGACTTCATTTATTTTTGTGACGTTATGTATTTTGTGACGTCATTTATTTTTGTGACGTTTTGTATTTTGTGACGTCATTTATTTTTGTGACGTTATGTATTTTGTGACGTGATTAATATTTTGTGACGTCATTTATTTTTTTGACGTTATGTATTTTGTGACGTCTTTTTTTGTGACGTTATGTATTTTGTGACGTCATTTTTTTGTGACGTTATGTATTTTGTGACGTAATTAATTTTTGTGACGTCATTTATTTTTGTGACGTTATGTATTTTGTGACGTCATTAATTTTTGTGACGTTATGTATTTTGTGACGTCATTTTTTTTGTGACGTTTTGTATTTTGTGACGTTATGTATTTTGTGACGTCATTTATTTTTGTGACGTTGAGTATTTTGTGACGTCATTTATTTTTGTGACGTTATGTATTTTGTGACGTCATTTATTTTTGTGAGGTTACGTATCCTGTGACGTAATTAATTTTGTGACGTCATTTATTTTTGTGACGTTATGTATTTTGTGACGTCATTAATTTTTTTGACGTTATGTATTTTGTGACGTCATTTATTTTTGTGACGTTATGTATTTTGTGACGTTATGTATTTTGTGACGTAATTAATTTTTGTGTCGTCATTTATTTTTGTGAAGTTATGTATGTTGTGACTTAGTTAATTTTTGTGACTTCATTTATTTTTGTGACGTTATGTATTTTGTGACGTCATTTATTTTTCTGACGTTTTGTATTTTGTGACGTCATTTATTTTTGTGACGTTATGTATTTTGTGACGTGATTAATATTTTGTGACGTCATTTATTTTTTTGACGTTATGTATTTTGTGACGTCTTTTTTTGTGACGTTATGTATTTTGTGACGTCATTTTTTTGTGACGTTATGTATTTTGTGACGTAATTAATTTTTGTGACGTCATTTATTTTTGTGACGTTATGTATTTTGTGACTTCATTTATTTTTGTGACGTTATGTATTTTGTGACGTCATTTTTTTGTGACGTTGAGTATTTTGTGACGTCATTTATTTTTGTGACGTTATGTATTTTGTGACGTTATGTATTTTGTGACGTAATTAATTTTTTGACGTAATTTATTTTTGTGACGTCATTTATTTTTGTGACGTTATGTATTTTGTGACGTCATTAATTTTTGTGACGTGATGTATTTTGTGACGTCATTTATTTTTGTGACGTTATGTATTTTGTGACGTAATTAATTTTTGTGACGTCATTTATTTTTGTGACGTTATGTATTTTGTGACTTCATTTATTTTTGTGACGTTATGTATTTTGTGACGTCATTTTTTTGTGACGTTGAGTATTTTGTGACGTCATTTATTTTTGTGACGTTATGTATTTTGTGACGTTATGTATTTTGTGACGTTATGTATTTTGTGACGTCATTTATTTTTGTGACGTTATGTATCTTGTGACGTAATTAATTTTGTGACGTCATTTATTTTTGTGACGTTATGTATTTTGTGACGTCATTAATTTTTTTGACGTTATGTATTTTGTGACGTCATTTATTTTTGTGACGTTATGTATTTTGTGACGTCATTTATTTTTGTGACGTTATGTATTTTTTGACGTCATTTATTTTTGTGACGTTATGTATTTTGTGACGTTATGTATTTTGTGACGTTATGTATTTTGTGACGTTATGTATTTTGTGACGTAATTAATTTTTGTGACATCATTTATTTTTGTGAAGTTATGTATTTTGTGACTTAATTAATTTTTGTGACGTCATTTATTTTTGTGACGTTATGTATTTTGTGACGTCATTTATTTTTGTGACGTTATGTATTTTGTGACGTCATTTATTTTTGTGACGTTATGTATTTTGTGACGTTATGTATTTTGTGACGTTATGTATTTTGTGACGTAATTAATTTTTGTGAAGTTATGTATTTTGTGACTTAATTAATTTTTGTGACGTCATTTATTTTTGTGACGTTATGTATTTTGTGACGTCATTTCTTTTTGTGACGTTTTGTATTTTGTGACGTTATGTATTTTGTGACTTCATTTATTTTTGTGACGTTATGTATTTTGTGACGTCATTTATTTTTGTGACGTTATGTATTTTGTGACGTCATTTATTTTTGTGACGTTATGTATCTTGTGACGTAATTAATTTTGTGACGTTTTTTATTTTTGTGACGTTATGTATTTTGTGACGTCATTAATTTTTTTGACGTTATGTATTTTGTGACGTCATTTATTTTTGTGACGTTATGTATTTTGTGACGTTATGTATTTTGTGACGTTATGTATTTTGTGACGTAATTAATTTTTGTGTCGTCATTTATTTTTGTGAAGTTATGTATTTTGTGACTTAGTTAATTTTTGTGACTTCATTTATTTTTGTGACGTTATGTATTTTGTGACGTCATTTATTTTTGTGACGTTTTGTATTTTGTGACGTCATTTATTTTTGTGACGTTATGTATTTTGTGACGTGATTAATATTTTGTGACGTCATTTATTTTTTTGACGTTATGTATTTTGTGACGTCTTTTTTTGTGACGTTATGTATTTTGTGACGTCATTTTTTTGTGACGTTATGTATTTTGTGACGTAATTAATTTTTGTGACGTCATTTATTTTTGTGACGTTATGTATTTTGTGACTTCATTTTTTTTGTGACCTTATGTATTTTGTGACGTCATTTTTTTTGTGACGTTGAGTATTTTGTGACGTCATTTATTTTTGTGACGTTATGTATTTTGTGACGTTATGTATTTTGTGACGTTATGTATTTTGTGACGTAATTAATTTTTTGACGTAATTTATTTTTGTGACGTCATTTATTTTTGTGACGTTATGTATTTTGTGACGTCATTAATTTTTGTGACGTTATGTATTTTGTGACGTCATTTATTTTTGTGACGTTATGTATTTTGTGACGTAATTAATTTTTGTGACGTCATTTATTTTTGTGACGTTATGTATTTTGTGACTTCATTTATTTTTGTGACGTTATGTATTTTGTGACGTCATTTTTTGTGACGTTGAGTATTTTGTGACGTCATTTATATTTGTGACGTTATGTATTTTGTGACGTTATGTATTTTGTGACGTTATGTATTTTGTGACGTCATTTATTTTTGTGACGTTATGTATCTTGTGACGTAATTAATTTTGTGACGTCATTTATTTTTGTGACGTTATGTATTTTGTGACGTCATTAATTTTTTTGACGTTATGTATTTTGTGACGTCATTTATTTTTGTGACGTTATGTATTTTGTGACGTCATTTATTTTTGTGACGTTATGTATTTTTTGACGTCATTTATTTTTGTGACGTTATGTATTTTGTGACGTTATGTATTTTGTGACGTTATGTATTTTGTGACGTCATTTATTTTTGTGACGTTATGTATTTTGTGATGTAATTAATATTTTTTGACGTCATTTATTTTTGTGACGTTATGTATTTTACGACGTAATTAATATTTCGTGACGTCATTTATTTTTGTGACGTTATGTATTTTGTGATGTCATTTATTTTTGTGACGTTATGTATTTTGTGACGTAATTAATTTTTGTGACATCATTTATTTTTGTGAAGTTATGTATTTTGTGACTTAATTAATTTTTGTGACGTCATTTATTTTTGTGACGTTATGTATTTTGTGACGTCATTTATTTTTGTGACGTTATGTATTTTGTGACGTCATTCATTTTTGTGACGTTATGTATTTTGTGACGTTATGTATTTTGTGACGTTATGTATTTTGTGACGTAATTAATTTTTGTGAAGTTATGTATTTTGTGACTTAATTAATTTTTGTGACGTCATTTATTTTTGTGACGTTATGTATTTTGTGACGTCATTTATTTTTGTGCCGTTTTGTATTTTGTGACGTCATTTATTTTTGTGACGTTATGTATTTTGTGACGTGATTAATATTTTGTGACGTCATTTATTTTTTTGACGTTATGTATTTTGTGACGTCTTTTTTTGTGACGTTATGTATTTTGTGACGTCATTTTTTTGTGACGTTATGTATTTTGTGACGTAATTTTTTTTGTGACGTTATGTATTTTGTGACGTCATTTTTTTTGTGACGTTATGTATTTTGTGACGTTATGTATTTTGTGACGTCATTTATTTTTGTGACGATATGTATTTTGTGACGTTATGTATTTTGTGACGTCATTAATTTTTGTGACGTTATGTATTTTGTGACGTCATTTATTTTCTTGACGTTATGTATTTTGTGACGTCTTTTTTTGTGACGTTATGTATTTTGTGACGTCATTTTTTTGTGACGTTATGTATTTTGTGACGTAATTTTTTTGTGACGTTATGTATTTTGTGACGTCATTTTTTTTGTGACGTTATGTATTTTGTGACGTTATGTATTTTGTGACGTCATTTATTTTTGTGACGTTATGTATTTTGTGACGTTATGTATTTTGTGACGTCATTTATTTTTGTGACGATATGTATTTTGTGACGTTATGTATTTTGTGACGTCATTTATTTTTGTTACGTTATGTATTTTGTGACGTCATTTATTTTTGTGACGTTATGTATTTTGTGACGTCATTTATTTTTGTGATGTTATGTATTTTGTGACGTTATATATTTTGTGACGTCATTTATTTTTGTGACGTTATGTATTTTGTGACGTAATTAATTTTTTGACGTAATTAATTTTTGTGATGTCATTTATTTTTGTGACGTTATGTATTTTGTGACGTCATTAATTTTTGTGACGTTATGTATTTTTTGACATTTATTTTTGTGACGTTATGTATTTTGTGACGTAATTAATTTTTGTGACGTCATTTATTTTTGTGACGTTATGTATTTTGTGACTTCATTAATTTTTGTGACGTTATGTATTTTGTGACGTTATTTATTTTTGTGACGTTGAGTATTTTGTGACGTCATTTATTTTTGTGACGTTATGTATTTTGTGACGTTATATATTTTGTGACGTCATTTATTTTTGTGACGTTATGTATCATGTGACGTAATTAATTTTGTGACGTCATTTATTTTTGTGACGTTATGTATTTTGTGACGTCATTAATTTTTTTGACGTTATGTATTTTGTGACGTCATTTATTTTTGTGACGTTATGTATTTTGTGACGTCATTTATTTTTGTGACGTTATGTATTTTTTGACGTCATTTATTTTTGTGACGTTATGTATTTTGTGCCGTTATGTATTTTGTGACGTTATGTATTTTATGACGTCATTTATTTTTGTGACGTTATGTATTTTGTGATGTAATTAATATTTTGTGACGTCATTTATTTTTGTGACGTTATGTATTTTGTGACGTAATTAATATTTTGTGACGTCATTTATTTTTGTGACGTTATGTATTTTGTGACGTCTTTTTTTGTGACGTTATGTATTTCTTGACGTCATTTTTTTGTGACGTTATGTATTTTGTGACGTCATTTATTTTTGTGACGTTATGTATTTTGTGACAACATTTATTTTTGTGACGTTATGTATTTTGTGACGCCATTTATTTTTGTGACGTTATGTATTTTGTGACGTCATTTATTTTTGTGACGTTATGTATTTTGTGACTTCATTTATTTTTGTGACGTTATGTATTTTGTGACGTCATTTTTTTGTGACGTTGAGTATTTTGTGACGTCATTTATTTTTGTGACGTTATGTATTTTGTGACGTTATGTATTTTGTGACGTCATTTATTTTTGTGACGTTATGTATCTTGTGACGTAATTAATTTTGTGACGTCATTTATTTTTGTGACGTTATGTATTTTGTGACGTCATTAATTTTTTTGACGTTATGTATTTTGTGACGTCATTTATTTTTGTGACGTTATGTATTTTGTGACGTCATTTATTTTTGTGACGTTATGTATTTTTTGACGTCATTTATTTTTGTGACGTTAAGTATTTTGTGACGTTATGTATTTTGTGACGTTATGTATTTTGTGACGTTATGTATTTTGTGACGTAATTAATTTTTGTGACATCATTTATTTTTGTGAAGTTATGTATTTTGTGACTTAATTAATTTTTGTGACGTCATTTATTTTTGTGACGTTATGTATTTTGTGACGTCATTTATTTTTGTGACGTTATGTATTTTGTGACGTCATTTATTTTTGTGACGTTATGTATTTTGTGACGTTATGTATTTTGTGACGTTATGTATTTTGTGACGTAATTAATTTTTGTGAAGTTATGTATTTTGTGACTTAATTAATTTTTGTGACGTCATTTATTTTTGTGACGTTATGTATTTTGTGACGTCATTTCTTTTTGTGACGTTTTGTATTTTGTGACGTTATGTATTTTGTGACTTCATTTATTTTTGTGACGTTATGTATTTTGTGACGTCATTTATTTTTGTGACGTTGAGTATTTTGTGACGTCATTTATTTTTGTGACGTTATGTATTTTGTGACGTCATTTATTTTTGTGACATTATGTATCTTGTGACGTAATTAATTTTGTGACGTCATTTATTTTTGTGACGTTATGTATTTTGTGACGTCATTAATTTTTTTGACGTTATGTATTTTGTGACGTCATTTATTTTTGTGACGTTATGTATTTTGTGACGTTATGTATTTTGTGACGTTATGTATTTTGTGACGTCATTTTTTTGTGACGTTATGTATTTTGTGACGTAATTAATTTTTGTGACGTCATTTATTTTTGTGACGTTATGTATTTTGTGACTTCATTTATTTTTGTGATGTTATGTATTTTGTGACGTCATTTTTTTTTGTGACGTTGAGTATTTTGTGACGTCATTTATTTTTGTGACGTTATGTATTTTGTGACGTTATGTATTTTGTGACGTTATGTATTTTGTGACGTAATTAATTTTTTGACATAATTTATTTTTGTGACGTCATTTATTTTTGTGACGTTATGTATTTTGTGACGTCATTAATTTTTGTGACGTTATGTATTTTGTGACGTCATTTATTTTTGTGACGTTATGTATTTTGTGACGCAATTAATTTTTGTGACGTCATTTATTTTTGTGACGTTATGTATTTTGTGACTTCATTTATTTTTGTGACGTTATGTATTTTGTGACGTCATTTTTTTGTGACGTTGAGTATTTTGTGACGTCATTTATTTTTGTGACGTTATGTATTTTGTGACGTTATGTATTTTGTGACGTTATGTATTTTGTGACGTCATTTATTTTTGTGACGTTATGTATCTTGTGACGTAATTAATTTTGTGACGTCATTTATTTTTGTGACGTTATGTATTTTGTGACGTCATTAATTTTTTTGACGTTATGTATTTTGTGACGTCATTTATTTTTGTGACGTTATGTATTTTGTGACGTCATTTATTTTTGTGACGTTATGTATTTTTTGACGTCATTTATTTTTGTGACGTTATGTATTTTGTGACGTTATGTATTTTGTGACGTTATGTATTTTGTGACGTCATTTATTTTTGTGACGTTATGTATTTTGTGATGTAATTAATATTTTTTGACGTCATTTATTTTTGTGACGTTATGTATTTTACGACGTAATTAATATTTTGTGACGTCATTTATTTTTGTGACGTTATGTATTTTGTGATGTCATTTATTTTTGTGACGTTATGTATTTTGTGACGTAATTAATTTTTGTGACATCATTTATTTTTGTGAAGTTATGTATTTTGTGACTTAATTAATTTTTGTGACGTCATTTATTTTTGTGACGTTATGTATTTTGTGACGTCATTTATTTTTGTGACGTTATGTATTTTGTGACGTCATTTATTTTTGTGACGTTATGTATTTTGTGACGTTATGTATTTTTTGACGTTATGTATTTTGTGACGTAATTAATTTTTGTGAAGTTATGTATTTTGTGACTTAATTAATTTTTGTGACGTCATTTATTTTTGTGACGTTATGTATTTTGTGACGTCATTTATTTTTGTGCCGTTTTGTATTTTGTGACGTCATTTATTTTTGTGACGTTATGTATTTTGTGACGTGATTAATATTTTGTGACGTCATTTATTTTTTTGACGTTATGTATTTTGTGACGTCTTTTTTTGTGACGTTATGTATTTTGTGACGTCATTTTTTTGTGACGTTATGTATTTTGTGACGTTATGTATTTTGTGACGTCATTTATTTTTGTGACGATATGTATTTTGTGACGTTATGTATTTTGTGACGTCATTAATTTTTGTGACGTTATGTATTTTGTGACGTCATTTATTTTTGTGACGTTATATGTTTTGTGACTTAATTAAATTTTTTGACGTCATTTATTTTTGTGACGTTATGTATTTTGTGACTTCATTTATTTTTGTTACGTTATATATTTTGTGACGTCATTTATTTTTGTGACGTTATGTATTTTGTGACGTCATTTATTTTTGTGATGTTATGTATTTTGTGACGTTATATATTTTGTGACGTCATTTATTTTTGTGACGTTATGTATTTTGTGACGTAATTAATTTTTTGACGTAATTAATTTTTGTGATGTCATTTATTTTTGTGACGTTATGTATTTTGTGACGTCATTAATTTTTGTGACGTTATGTATTTTTTGACGTCATTTATTTTTGTGACGTTATGTATTTTGTGACGTAATTAATTTTTGTGACGTCATTTATTTTTGTGACGTTATGTATTTTTTGACTTCATTTATTTTTGTGACGTTATGTATTTTGTGACGTCATTTATTTTTTGACGTTGAGTATTTTGTGACGTCATTTATTTTTGTGACGTTATGTATTTTGTGACGTTATGTATTTTGTGACGTCATTTATTTTTGTGACGTTATGTATCTTGTGACGTAATTAATTTTGTGACGTCATTTATTTTTGTGACGTTATGTATTTTGTGACGTCATTAATTTTTTTGACGTTATGTATTTTGTGACGTCATTTATTTTTGTGACGTTGTGTATTTTGTGACGTCATTTATTTTTGTGACGTTATGTATTTTTTGACGTCATTTATTTTTGTGACGTTATGTATTTTGTGCCGTTATGTATTTTGTGACGTTATGTATTTTATGACGTCATTTATTTTTGTGACGTTATGTATTTTGTGATGTAATTAATATTTTGTGACGTTATTTATTTTTGTGACGTTATGTATTTTGTGACGTAATTAATATTTTGTGACGTCATTTATTTTTGTGACGTTATGTATTTTGTGACGTCATTTATTTTTGTGACGTTATGTATTTTGTGACATCATTTATTTTTGTGACGTTATGTATTTTGTGACGCCTTTTTTTGTGACGTTGAGTATTTTGTGACGTCATTTATTTTTGTGACGTTATGTATTTTGTGACGTTATGTATTTTGTGACGTTATGTATTTTGTGACGTCATTTATTTTTGTGACGTTATGTATCTTGTGACGTAATTAATTTTGTGACGTCATTTATTTTTGTGACGTTATGTATTTTGTGACGTCATTAATTTTTTTGACGTTATGTATTTTGTGACGTCATTTATTTTTGTGACGTTATGTATTTTGTGACGTCATTTATTTTTGTGACGTTATGTATTTTTTGACGTCATTTATTTTTGTGACGTTATGTATTTTGTGACGTTATGTATTTTGTGACGTTATGTATTTTGTGACGTCATTTAGTTTTGTGACGTTATGTATTTTGTGATGTAATTAATATTTTTTGACGTCATTTATTTTTGTGACGTTATGTATTTTACGACGTAATTAATATTTTGTGACGTCATTTATTTTTGTGACGTTATGTATTTTGTGATGTCATTTATTTTTGTGACGTTATGTATTTTGTGACGTAATTAATTTTTGTGACATCATTTATTTTTGTGAAGTTATGTATTTTGTGACTTAATTAATTTTTGTGACGTCATTTATTTTTGTGACGTTATGTATTTTGTGACGTCATTTATTTTTGTGACGTTATGTATTTTGTGACGTCATTTATTTTTGTGACGTTATGTATTTTGGGACGTTATGTATTTTGTGACGTGATTAATATTTTGTGACGTCATTTATTTTTTTGACGTTATGTATTTTGTGACGTCTTTTTTTGTGACGTTATGTATTTTGTGACGTCATTTTTTTGTGACGTTATGTATTTTGTGACGTAATTTTTTTTGTGACGTTATGTATTTTGTGACGTCATTTTTTTTGTGACGTTATGTATTTTGTGACGTTATGTATTTTGTGACGTCATTTATTTTTGTGACGATATGTATTTTGTGACGTTATGTATTTTGTGACGTCATTAATTTTTGTGACGTTATGTATTTTGTGACGTCATTTATTTTTGTGACGTTATATGTTTTGTGACTTAATTAAATTTTTTGACGTCATTTATTTTTGTGACGTTATGTATTTTGTGACTTCATTTATTTTTGTTACGTTATGTATTTTGTGACGTCATTTATTTTTGTGACGTTATGTATTTTGTGACGTCATTTATTTTTGTGATGTTATGTATTTTGTGACGTTATATATTTTGTGACGTCATTTATTTTTGTGACGTTATGTATTTTGTGACGTAATTAATTTTTTGACGTAATTAATTTTTGTGATGTCATTTATTTTTGTGACGTTATGTATTTTGTAACGTCATTAATTTTTGTGACGTTATGTATTTTTTGACGTCATTTATTTTTGTGACGTTATGTATTTTGTGACGTAATTAATTTTTGTGACGTCATTTATTTTTGTGACGTTATGTATTTTGTGACTTTATTTATTTTTGTGACGTTATGTATTTTGTGACGTCATTTATTTTTGTGACGTTGAGTATTTTGTGACGTCATTTATTTTTGTGACGTTATGTATTTTGTGACGTTATGTATTTTGTGACGTCATTTATTTTTGTGACGTTATGTATCTTGTGACGTAATTAATTTTGTGACGTCATTTATTTTTGTGACGTTATGTATTTTGTGACGTCATTAATTTTTTTGACGTTATGTATTTTGTGACGTCATTTATTTTTGTGACGTTATGTATTTTGTGACGTCATTTATTTTTGTGACGTTATGTATTTTTTGACGTCATTTATTTTTGTGACGTTATGTATTTTGTGACGTAATTAATATTTTGTGACGTCATTTATTTTTGTGACGTTATGTATTTTGTGACGTCTTTTTTTGTGACGTTATGTATTTTGTGACGTCATTTTTTTGTGACGTTATGTATTTTGTGACGTCATTTATTTTTTTGACGTTATGTATTTTGTGACGTAATTAATTTTTGTGACGTCATTTATTTATGTGACGTTATGTATTTTGTGACGTCATTTATTTTTGTGACGTTATGTATTTTGTGACGTCATTTATTTTTTTGACGTTATGTATTTTGTGACGCCATTTATTTTTGTGACGTTATGTATTTTGTGACGTTATGTATTTTGTGACGTTATGTATTTTGTGACGTAATTTATTTTTGTGACGTTATGTATTTTGTGACTTAACTAATTTTTGTGACGTCATTTATTTTTGTGACGTTATGTATTTTGTGACGTCATTTATTTTTGTGACGTTATGTATTTTGTGACGCCATTTATTTTTGTGACGTTATGTATTTTGTGACGTTATGTATTTTGTGACGTAATTTTTTTTTGTGACGTTATGTATTTTGTGACTTAATTAATTTTTGTGACGTCATTTATTTTTGTGACGTTATGTATTTTGTGACGTTATGTATTTTGTGACAACATTTATTTTTGTGACGTTATGTATTTTGTGACGTTATTTTTTTTGTGACGTTATGTATTTTGTGACGTCATTTATTTTTGTGACGTTATGTATTTTGTGACGTAATTAATTTTTGTGATGTCATTTATTTTTGTGAAGTTACGTATTTTGTGACTTAATTAATTTTTGTGACGTCTTTTATTTTTGTGACGTTATGTATTTTTGACGTCATTTATTTTTGTGACGTTATGTATTTTGTGACGTCATTTATTTTTGTGACGTTATGTATTTTGTGACGTAATTAATTTTTGTGACGTCATTTATTTTTGTGAAGTTATGTATTTTGTGACTTTATTAATTTTTGTGACGTCATTTATTTTTGTGACGTTATGTATTTTGTGACGTCATTTATTTTTGTGACGTTATGAATTTTGTGACGTCTTTTTTTGTGACGTTATGTATTTTGTGACGTCTTTTTTTGTGACGTTATGTATTTTGTGACGTCATTTTTTGTTACGTTATGTATTTTGTGACGTAATTTTTTTGTGACCTTATGTATTTTGTGACGTCATTTATTTTTGTGACGTTATGTATTTTGTGACGTTATGTATTTTGTGACGTCATTTATTTTTGTGACGTTATGTATTTTTTGACGTCTTTTTTTGTGACGTTATGTATTTTGTGTCGTCATTTATTTGTGACGTTATGTATTTTGTGACGTCATTTATTTTTGTGACGTTATGTATTTTGTGACGTCATTTATTTTTGTGACGTTATGTATTTTGTGACGTCATTTATTTTTTGACGTTATGTATTTTGTGACTTAATTAATTTTTGTGACGTCATTTATTTTTGTGACGTTATGTATTTTGTGACATTATTTATTTTTGTGACGTTATGTATTTTGTGACGCCATTTATTTTTGTGACGTTATGTATTTTGTGACGTTATGTATTTTGTGACGTAATTTATTTTTGTGACGTTATGTATTTTGTGACTTAATTAATTTTTGTGACGTCATTTATTTTTGTGACGTTATGTATTTTGTGACGTCATTTATTTTTGTGACGTTATGTATTTTGTGACATCATTTATTTTTGTGACGTTATGTATTTTTTGACGTCATTTATTTTTGTGACGTTATGCATTTTGTGACGTGATTAATATTTTGTGACGTCATTTATTTTTGTGACGTTATGTATTTTGTGACGTAATTAATATTTTGTGACGTCATTTATTTTTGTGACGTTATGTATTTTGTGACGTCATTTATTTTTGTGACGTTATGTATTTTGTGACGTCATTTATGTTTGTGACGTTATGTATTTTGTGACGTCATTTATTTTTTTGAAGTTATGTATTTTGTGACTTCATTTATTTTTGTGACGTTATGTATTTTGTGACGTCATTTATTTTTGTGACGTTGAGTATTTTGTGACGTCATTTATTTTTGTGACGTTATGTATTTTGTGACGTTATGTATTTTGTGACGTCATTTATTTTTGTGACGTTATGTATCTTGTGACGTAATTAATTTTGTGACGTCATTTATTTTTGTGACGTTATGTATTTTGTGACGTCATTAATTTTTTTGACGTTATGTATTTTGTGACGTCATTTATTTTTGTGACGTTATGTATTTTGTGACGTCATTTATTTTTGTGACGTTATGTATTTTTTGACGTCATTTATTTTTGTGACGTTATGTATTTTGTGCCGTTATGTATTTTGTGACGTTATGTATTTTATGACGTCATTTATTTTTGTGACGTTATGTATTTTGTGATGTAATTAATATTTTGTGACGTCATTTATTTTTGTGACGTTATGTATTTTGTGACGTAATTAATATTTTGTGACTTCATTTATTTTTGTGACGTTATGTATTTTGTGACGTCTTTTTTTGTGACGTTATGTATTTTGTGACGTCATTTTTTTGTGACGTTATGTATTTTGTGACGTCATTTATTTTTGTGACGTTATGTATTTTGTGACGTAATTAATTTTTGTGACGTCATTTATTTTTGTGACGTTATGTATTTTGTGACGTCATTTATTTTTGTGACGTTATGTATTTTGTGACGTCATTAATTTTTTTGACGTTATGTATTTTGTGACGCCATTTATTTTTGTGACGTTATGTATTTTGTGACGTTATGTATTTTGTGACGTTATGTATTTTGTGACGTAATTTATTTTTGTGACGTTATGTATTTTGTGACTTGATTAATTTTTGTGACGTCATTTATTTTTGTGACGTTATGTATTTTGTGACGTCATTTATTTTTGTGACGTTATGTATTTTGTGACGCCATTTATTTTTGTGACGTTATGTATTTTGTGACGTTATGTATTTTGTGACGTAATTTTTTTTTGTGACGTTATGTATTTTGTGACTTAATTAATTTTTGTGACGTCATTTATTTTTGTGACGTTATGTATTTTGTGACGTTATGTATTTTGTGACAACATTTATTTTTGTGACGTTATGTATTTTGTGACGTTATTTTTTTTGTGACGTTATGTATTTTGTGACGTCATTTATTTTTGTGACGTTATGTATTTTGTGACGTAATTAATTTTTGTGACGTCATTTATTTTTAAGAAGTTACGTATTTTGTGACTTAATTAATTTGTGTGACGTCTTTTATTTTTGTGACGTTATGTATTTTTGACGTCATTTATTTTTGTGACGTTATGAATTTTGTGACGTCTTTTTTTGTGACGTTATGTATTTTGTGACGTCTTTTTTTGTGACGTTATGTATTTTGTGACGTCATTTTTTGTTACGTTATGTATTTTGTGACGTAATTTTTTTGTGACGTTATGTATTTTGTGACGTCATTTATTTTTGTGACGTTATGTATTTTGTGACGTTATGTATTTTGTGACGTCATTTATTTTTGTGACGTTATGTATTTTTTGACGTCTTTTTTTGTGACGTTATGTATTTTGTGTCGTCATTTATTTGTGACGTTATGTATTTTGTGACGTCATTTATTTTTGTGACGTTATGTATTTTGTGACGTCATTTATTTTTGTGACGTTATGTATTTTGTGACGTCATTTATTTTTTTGACGTTATGTATTTTGTGACTTAATTAATTTTTGTGACGTCATTTATTTTTGTGACGTTATGTATTTTGTGACATTATTTATTTTTGT
Source organism: Flexamia atlantica (assembly GCA_035578135.1). Lineage (NCBI taxonomy): Eukaryota > Metazoa > Arthropoda > Insecta > Hemiptera > Cicadellidae > Flexamia > Flexamia atlantica. The sequence goes on from JAQJVK010000204.1 coordinate 242,091, forward strand.
GACGTTATGTATTTTGTGACGCCATTTATTTTTGTGACGTTATGTATTTTGTGACGTTATGTATTTTGTGACGTAATTTATTTTTGTGACGTTATGTATTTTGTGACTTAATTAATTTTTGTGACGTCATTTATTTTTGTGACGTTATGTATTTTGTGACGTCATTTATTTTTGTGACGTTATGTATTTTGTGACATCATTTATTTTTGTGACGTTATGTATTTTTTGACGTCATTTATTTTTGTGACGTTATGCATTTTGTGACGTGATTAATATTTTGTGACGTCATTTATTTTTGTGACGTTATGTATTTTGTGACGTAATTAATATTTTGTGACGTCATTTATTTTTGTGACGTTATGTATTTTGTGACGTCATTTATTTTTGTGACGTTATGTATTTTGTGACGTCATTTATGTTTGTGACGTTATGTATTTTGTGACGTCATTTATTTTTTTGAAGTTATGTATTTATTGACGCCATTTATTTTTGTGACATTATGTATTTTGTGACGTCATTTATTTTTGTGACGTTATGTATTTTGTGACGTTATGTATTTTGTGACGTAATTAATTTTTGTGTCGTCATTTATTTTTGTGACGTTATGTATTTTTGACGTCATTTATTTTTGTGGCGTTATGTATTTTGTGACGAAATTAATTTTTGTGACGTCATTTATTTTTGTGAAGTTATGTATTTTGTGACTTAATTAATTTTTGTGACGTCATTTATTTTTGTGACGTTATGTATTTTGTGACGTCATTTATTTTTGTGACGTTTTGTATTTTGTGACGTCATTTATTTTTGTGACCTTATGTA